>PYAF01004908.1:14281-30968 GCA_007407185.1 Glycine tomentella
AAAAGAATATGAGAAACATTTATAACACACGCTTCTTGAATAATATTATCTTTTGATAAGTTAGGTACCTTTTTAGTTGAATTTTATATTTGGATATTGAAGGAAAAGATAATATGTGTGACGAAAGAAAATAAAATCTAATAATCAATAAAAAAAATATAATAAAATCTTAAGAGTTTGAATAATATTATTTAATAGATGTTTTATACTAAAAAGTCGATTAAAATTCATTTTACAAATAAACCATCAAAATGTGTATATTTCTTAATATCAAAAGATTTTTAAAAATTATATCACTGGATTTATTACACTCCTTAAAAACCATAAAAATTTCAATTAAACAAAAAAATTATTTATATCATTTAAAAATTCTAATTAAATATGATAAATTTTTTTATAAAAAGAATATTTTAAAATCCTTCAAAATTCTAATCCAATACCCTCCTTATTCGTCTTGTCTTGTCTGGTGATGAACCGACGATTATCAACTTCGTGTTTTTCATTTTATTTATGAGATTATCTGCTCGTGTTTAGCATAGTATAAAGTAAATTACTCTCTGCTTGTTGATGGCGCTATCAGTGTCACTGTCAGCTGTGGTTTTGTTCCCAAAATTTTGATTGTTTCCTATTAGAAAGAAATTTTAGATGCATGAGACTTAGCTTCTGAACAGTGGAGCCTCGAGTTTGTGGAAATCGGTCTCCGAACTTCCTGATTTGCTGTGTTTCGATCTGTTTAACCATCCAACTTCATCGACCTTAGCATCTAGGTATTATGAATTAATTTCTAAAAATCATGATATTGTATGATTGTGTTTGCCCTTCTAGTCTACGGGGCATCTCTGATTACCTAGTTGACAATGGTGAATATGATTAGATAAAATCTATTTTGCCGTCTGTTTTTCTTCTTGGTATCTTTGGATTTTTTATGACTATATTTATCCAATTTAGCGTGTTTGATATATACAAACCAGATTATACGTTTTGGTAAGTTTGATTAGCGGTGGAAATTGATGGTCTTGTCATTCTATTTCTTTTGTCTCAGAGAGATAGAAAATTTGCACTCGTATCGTAGAAGATTTTCAAGTGACTATGGAGAAACAGAGCAGTTTTCGGGCATCTACAATGGAAAAACAGAAGAGTTTTCGTGGATTTATGGAAAAACAGAAAAGTTTTCGCATTGTTATGGAGAAGCAGCTCAGCTTCATGGGAAGTGAAAGGAAGAAGAACAAGGAATCACCTGGGAAACGTGGTGATTTACCAATTCATTTAGCAGCTCGGGCAGGGAACTTGAGTAGAGTGAAAGAGATAATTCAAAACTATTCTAATTATGAGACAAAAGATTTGTTGGCAAAGCAGAACCTAGAGGGGGAGACCCCTCTTTATGTCGCTTCAGAGAATGGGCATGCTTTCGCTGTTAGTGAGATACTTAAGTACTTGGACCTGCAAACTGCTTCCATTGCAGCCAGAAATGGCTATGATCCATTCCATATTGCTGCAAAGCAGGGTCATCTTGGTAAGATACAACATGGCATTATGTTTGGGCCTAAGGTCCCTATAATTGTTTCTTTTCTTTGTTTTTGATTTTGTGAACAATTTTATCATGTAAATGCTTAATACCCTAAAAAGATTGTGCTTGGGTGTGATATCTTACTTATTGCTTCTTAGTTAATTAAGATGTAAACCAAAACCCAAAATCCATGCTGTCCCTTCAGCCTTTTTTCATAAATTTGTATGATTAAGCAGCAAGTTGGATTTGTCAACTTTTGATGTGTTTAAGAAAGTTGTTGGACATTTGTGTTTCCTAGTTAAAGAAACAATCAATGTCCAGGAATGATTCTATTCTTCCCTCCATCGTCAGCCCAGCCAGTGCAATTGTTTCTCTTTATGCATATTGAAAATGAAGGGAAAAAATGAAGTTAGAGAAGGCAGAAAGATAGTTGTATCATTGTGGCTTCTCAGTAAATTGACATGAAGATCTGGTTAAGATTATAGTTTATTATTTGCTACCATATATTTGGCTTCAATGGTTTTATTGTGTTTCCTTTCAGATAATTTTGTTTAAATTTCAGATAAACTACCATGGGTGAGAAGCCTGGGTATGAAGATCCAAAGATATTTTTCACAAATAGTATGCCTGCTATTCCATTTGCTTACTAAGAAAAAAATAATCTTGCAGAGGTGCTGAGAGAACTACTGCACTCCTTTCCCAACTTGGCCATGACCACAGATTTGTCCAACTCAACTGCTTTACACACAGCTGCGACTCAAGGTCATATTGATGTGGTTAATCTCCTTCTGGAATCAGATTCTAACCTTGCTAAAATAGCCAGGAATAATGGTAAAACTGTCCTTCACTCTGCGGCTAGAATGGGGCATTTGGAAGTTGTGAAAGCCTTACTAAACAAGGATCCAAGCACTGGATTTAGGACTGATAAGAAAGGTCAAACTGCACTACACATGGCTGTGAAAGGGCAAAATGAAGATATTTTGCTGGAATTGGTAAAACCTGACCCAGCAGTTTTAAGTCTGGAAGATAATAAAGGAAATACAGCATTGCATATTGCCACAAAGAAGGGCCGTACTAAGGTGATTCTTTATTCTTTTATTATTCATTCTGTATAAAGCTTATTAGCCATGATAAACTAATTATGTAGACAGTCTTTATTTCTGTTCAGCGATGAATGTGCATCCTTGTCTGTCATCTGATACTTGTTTTTGTGGATTAGAAATTAACAGAAAATAGACAAGTAAGCCACATTTTTGGCTACTGCACGGCTGTTAGTGGCCATATTGGCCACTAAGCAAAACAAGGTTTTAAATTGCAGCTGTAGTTTCATTGCGGTCCTTGATATTGCAGACAAATGTGGTTGATGCGGGCACAATGTGGTTGTTGAGACCCCAAAAACCTTGACATTTCAACCGAAATCACAGCTGTGGACTGCTTTTTAATACCTTGAAACAAAAACAAGCATTAGCTTACTTGTTACTTTTATTTGTTCTTGTTTGCTCAATGATGTACGAGGACCCATTAGGGGACCTCAATTTCAAGGTCAGAGCTATGGGTTTTGACTTGAGGGTTCCATACACTAATTTTACATTTTGAGGGGCCATTCATTAAATTAATGGAAAACTTCCATAGGTCAAAAATATAAAACGCTAACCCTAATCTTTGTTAGTTCTATAGTTTTCTGCATGGTATATGCTAAAACATAAAAATTTACTTGGTCTCTGACTCTCTGTCTTATGAGTCCTCAACAAGGCCTTAATTAAAGCTTTTTTTTTTTTTTTTTTTTTTAAGTACCTAATAAACAACTTAAAAACATGAGAGAGAGAGAGAGAGTTAGAGAGAGATACTCTGGGGAGGGTAGGGAGGGATATACACATAACTATCGGTACAACGGGGTAAGGTACAGTCATCATGCTGCGGTTCCGGTGACGGCACGTGGTGGTTTGCATAGAACCCTCAACTGGAGAAATCACGAGGATGTATCATCGTTCTACTTTACTCACTTTCCAGAGGATATTGGGGAGGAGGAGCTGTGGCACATTTTCAAAAAATGGGGAGATGTTAGGGAGGTTTTTATCGCGAAAAAGAGAAATAGAGAAGGAAGACGGTATGGCTTTGTGAGGTTCAAAGGTGTCAAGAATATCTTAAACCTTGAAAGAGCTCTGGACAACTTAATGATAGGTGGTATTAAGTTGCATGCGAACATCCCAAAGCATGAAAGAGAAAGCCGCATTGCTATGCTGAAAGGGAAGGCAGTGGCTCATGAAGAACAACAAACACGCGACACTACTGGAAGGGCAGATATTGGTTACAGACATTTCAAACCATATCTAAGACAACCTTTTCAGAGAAAAACATACGCCCAGGCGGTCTCTAAACCCCATCAACACGTCCACAATCGGTGGTACCCAAAGCATGCCGCGGACATCACTAAGTCCTCTGCATCTACCATACAGCTCAATGTACAGGTTGAAAACAAACTGTGGCTTAAGGATGCATGGGTCGGTAGGTTGAGCAATCTAAAAATGTTTGATAGGTTGGAAGAGGAAATGGGTTGGGAAGGAGAAGAGGACATTAAGCCCAGATATTTTGGTGAAAATATGGTGCTGTTAATGGGGCTAAGTGACTCCAAAGCACAGGATTTTAGCCGAGGAGAAGAGGTGCACGGCTTGTCAGCTTTTCAATCTTTGGAGAAGTGGAAACCATCCATGAAGCCTGCTTACCGCTTGGTCTGGGTACTGTGCTGGGGTGTTCCCCTCCACGTTTGGGACCCCATAAATTTGGCTAAGATCGTAGCTGCTATCGGTGACATGATAGAAGTCGATGATGAAACGGACGACCTACAACGCCTGGACCGAGCTCGCGTCCTCATTAAAACTCCATGGACCCCCATCATTAAGCACAACATGGTGGCCACTATCAACGGAATCGAATTTCCGATTTACATCACTGAGGAGTCGAACGCAACCTCGGTCAGATGCGTATGCAAAAAGCGGTGTCTTGAAGATTCCTCCGATGAAATAACATCTCTCGATAGCCTGGAGGTTATTTCTGAGGGGTCGGATGACAACTTCCGGCCGACGAACATCACGGCAGCGGTAGCAGCGGAAGCTTCGGAAAAAATTCAAATGGAAAACGATCAAAAGCTGGAGGACCAACGGTCTTTACACGACGGTATGGGTCAGGATCCCGCGGCAAATGACCACCCTCATGTCAGCGAAAGCAATAGTGGCAGAGTCTTGGAGGTGGTGGAGGATACTTTCGACAAAAGCAGGTCACCAACCGCACAGGATGATGGTACGGCTAGGGTAGGTGAGCAGGAGGGACTTTGTGGTCCAGTGGGACAATACGAATATGGAGGCAAAGAGGGTACGGCTAGTCGGTCAACACAGCCTGTGCTACATCAGTTTCCTCTGAATATAGGAAACTCTGTTCCAGAAATGGACCCACAAGGTACACTGTGCATTGAAAGAAAAGAAAGTGAAGGGAACTTTTTGAATGAGGATCAGAAGGCACTTGAGGGGCCCAGCACCTATTGTCAAACTCCTACTTTCGAAGACAACAACACAAGCAATAAGTTGGGCCTAAATTGTATTGGGCCCCAATGGAAGGTTTATTCAAGACATAGAGGAGGGAAGTCCAGGGAGCAGAACACGCAGCATTATAGAGATTTATTAGATGCAAATGCAATTTGTGACCCAAAAGTGGGCTTCAACAGCAACAACGACCAAACAATCATAGTCAACAAAGGGATGGACGAATTTACATTATTACGTAGACACACATCACCCATTCAGCTTGGGGGTGACAGCGGATCAAAAGGAGATAGTAAAGAGATGGGGTTAAAGCAACTGGTGAATTCAGACACAGATTCTATCTCAAGCTTCACAACACCGAAACAAGACGCTTTTTGGACCATGGCTCAACAGTTTGGGGTAACCACACACTCTAACGAGGACATTATCAGTAAAATGCTGGCTTTGGAGTCATCACAAAAAGGGGAGACATTTAGGAGGGGGAAAGAGGAGGTGAAATCATGAAGATTCTATCTTACAACACGAGGGGATTGGGGAGGGGGGTCAAATGGAATTCAATTAGAAAATTGGTGGGGAAAGAACAAGTTGACCTGTTATGTTTGCAAGAAACTAAAAAAGAAACAATTACAAAGAGTATTTGTCAAGCTCTGTGGGGTGATTCAAATGTAGCTTGGGAATTCCAGCCTGCTGTTAACAAGGCTGGAGGCTTGTTATGTATCTGGAGTGAGGAATCGCTTAAGGTTGAAAAAAGATTGCAAGGTAGAGGATATATATATTTGGAAGGGGTATTTCTGTCTGAAAACAGAAGAATCACAATAATTAATGTGTATTCACCTTGTGATGTATCTCTGAAAAAAGCTTTGTGGGAGGAAATCAAACAGCTGAGGAGAGTTTCTGGTACAGATTTGTGGTGTATTATTGGAGATTTCAATCACATCAGAAAATTATCAGAAAGGACGGGCTTGTCTCAGAACTATCAATTCACATGGTATAGACCCAATGGGCTAGCAAAAAGCAGGCTCGATAGGGCTTTTATCTCAGCTGATTGGCTGAATCTCTGGTACGGGTGCTATCAAATAGCTCTGGATCGCAATTATTCAGACCACTGTAGTCCCGGCTTGAATTCTTGCCCGTATCTTAATTTCTTCCCCAAAACAACACAAACGGCATAACATAAATCCGTTTTGAATCCTTCTCGTACCTCAGTATTGAAGCCTCCATGCACGTATTCCATTTGAAGGTCATTGATGTGAAGCTCGTTGCATTGTTCTGAATCCTTCACAGACCATCCCTGAAGTCTATTGACATGAACGTGTTATTGTTCCGAATCTCTTTCCGTATCTCAATTTTCTTTCTACCTCACATAACCGAAGCACATTATGGACTACCTTGAAGCACCTCTTGAACCTATTACTGATCAAAGTCATTCCTGGAAGAGTGTCTGAAAAAAAAAAAAAAAAAATTCAGACCACTGTCCTATCTTGTTAAAATCATCACAGGTTGATTGGGGTCCAAAGCCTTTCAGGTTCCTTGACTGTTGGCTGCAGGACAAATCTCTCCCAAAGGTTATAGCTGAGGTGTGGAATTCATATAGGGGAGCTGGGTGGGGGGGTTTTACCCTTAAAGAGAAACTCAAACTGCTGAAACAGAAATTGAAGATCTGGAATAAAGAACAATTTGGAAACATTCAGCATAAGATCACATCTATACAACGGGAAATGAACAATCTGGAACTACAATCTGAAACTAGACAACTATCTGAAGATGAAATATCTAGAAGGAAACAGCTTCAGGAGCAACTCTGGATGGCTGCCAATGCAAACGCATCTCTGCTTAGACAAAAGTCAAGGTCCAAATGGATCAAGGAGGGTGATTGCAACTCACGTTTCTTTCATTTGTCCGTCAATTGGAAACGCAGGAAAAATTCGTTACAAGGAATTCAAATTGATGGTACATGGATATATGAACCAGCTAGGGTCAAAGAGGAGATTAGACAATTCTTCAAAGCCTCCTATCGAGAATTACATGATGTTAGACCTAAATTAGATGGGGTTCATTTTACCTCTCTGGATTCACAACATAACAGCGCTCTGTCGGCCCCCTTCGAGCCATCAGAAATAAAAGAAGCCGTGTGGAGTTGTGGCAGCGATAAAAGTCCTGGGCCGGATGGTTTCAATTTTAAATTCATAAAGGCTTTTTGGGAGATTTTGAAGCCTGACTTATTTCGTTTTATGGATGAATTCCATGCAAATGCTACATTTCCAAGAGGTCTGAATGCATCATTTATAGCACTGATCCCTAAGACTTTGGACCCACAAAGCTTACATGAATATAGGCCTATTTCCCTTATAGGCTGTATCTATAAAATTGTGGCTAAGCTGCTTGCTAATAGGTTGAAAAGGGTCATGCCTATCATCATCGATGAAAGACAATCGGGATTCATTGGGGGAAGACAATTACTGCATAGTGTCACTATTGCAAATGAGGTTGTTGAGGAGGCTAAACGGTGTAATAAATCTTGCATGATTTTTAAGGCAGATTTTGAAAAAGCATATGATTCAGTAAACTGGGATTTCCTATTTTACATGATGAAGAGAATGGGCTTTTGTGACAAATGGATATCCTGGATTAAGGGATGTTTATCGTCAGCCTCCATATCTATCTTGGTAAACGGAAGCCCAACTTCAGAATTTCAACCACAGAGGGGCCTCAGACAAGGCGACCCTTTGGCTCCGTTTTTGTTCAATATCGCAGCTGAAGGCCTCACAGGGATGCTTAGAGAGGCACAATCAAAGCGTTTGTATGCAGGTTTCAAGGTGGGGCTCAAAGATATTGATGTCAGCATTCTGCAATATGCAGATGACACAATATTCTTTGGGAAAGCAACTACAGCAAATGTCAAAACCTTAAAGGTGCTGCTAAAAAGCTTTGAGTTGGTGTCGGGTTTGAAGCTCAACTGTAATAAAAGCAACCTTGTTGCTTTTGGGGTGGATGATCAGTGGGTACACGCAGCTGCTAGCTTCCTGAACTGTGGTGTTATGGCTGTACCTTTTCCCTATTTAGGTGTACCTATAGGGGCAAATCCGAGGCGGGGGGCAACTTGGGGAACAATCATCAAAAAGTGTGAGAGAAAATTAGCCATGTGGAAACACAAATACCTCTCCTTTGGGGGTAGGGTAACACTTATTAAAGCTGTTCTCAATTCTATCCCTATTTTCTTTCTCTCTTTTTTCAGGATACCGCCGCAGGTCATAGCGAAACTCGAAATGATACAGAGGAGGTTCTTGTGGGGAGCTAACCATGAGCAGAAGAAAATTTCATGGGTTAAATGGGAATCAGTGTGCCTCCCAAAGGAGGATGGAGGGATGGGCATTAAGAATTTAAAGATTTTTAATCAGGCGGTACTAGGAAAATGGTGCTGGAATTTATTTCACCAGTCAGGAAATCTATGGGTTAAAATTCTGGAATCCAAATATGGTGATTGGAGGCAATTACAGGTTTCCTCGAGGCTACCTTCAGCTTCTATATGGTGGAGAGATTTATCTTTGGTATATGGGTCTGCACAATTTGACGGCTGGTTTTTTAGCAGAATAAGATGGAAGATTGGTAGTGGTTGTAACATACTTTTTTGGGAAGATTCGTGGAATGAACATCGGACACCCTTGAAAGTCACATACCCTAGACTTTTCCAGATTTCACAACAAAAAAAACATTTCATACAGCAGCTGGGTTTTCAATATCAACACGGGTGGGAATGGCAGTTACAATGGCGAAGGCCATTTAGAGAATGTGAAATTCAGATGGCTATAAGATTCTTGGAAGATTTTCAGGGATTGGTAATTAACCAACACCAACCAGATTCCTGGATCTGGATGGCTGATCCTAGCGGTGTATATTCGGTGAAAAGCGCCTATTATATACTAAGCAGAAACCTGGATGGTCACCTTAAGGATGAAGTATTTAACAGCATATGGAAATTGAAAATCCCACCCAAAGTAGCTTGTTTTCTATGGAGATTAGTGAAGGATAGATTACCTACAAGGATTAATCTCAAAAGAAGAAACATAGATATACCAGATACCTGCTGCCCCTTTTGCAACAATTCTGAGGAAGATGCATCACATTTATTTTTTGGCTGCCCTAATATCTTACCTCTGTGGTGGGAATCTTGGGCTTGGGTAGGCATCATAGGGGTCTATTCCTATACCCCAAAGGAGCATTTTAGACAGTCCTCCTTCTGCCATCTACAGGGAAAACACTTATCTAGGTGGCTTACTTGGTGGTCAGCTCTGACATGGTGTACGTGGAAACATAGAAACCACATCCTTTTTCACAACGAACCTTACAACGGTCACAAACTTTTGGAAGATACTATTTTCTTCTGCTGGTCTTGGTTAAGGAATCTAGAGGATGGTTTTGACACACCTTTTCATTTTTGGTCTACTAATTTGAGGCACTGTTTTGCACCTTTTGGGGGGGGGGGGGGGGTTAAGTTCAATTGTATTTTGTTCTATTCTTCCTTTTTTAAGCATTCTGTGAGACCTTCGTAGGCTTTGTATTAAAGCCTCCAAAGCTCTCTATAGAATCCGCTGTTTTGTATCCCTTTCAGTACCCCTTGTACTGTTTTTATATATATATATATAGTATTTTTGCTGATCAAAAAAAAAAAAAAAATTAAAGCTTTTTTTTTTACTATCCTACAAGGCTACCACCCTATTATCCAACCTTTAGAACTCCTCTTGGTACCCAGTAACCATGCAGTGTCCCCATTTGTAAAATTGTTTGATGGAATTGTCTTAATGCTTGTCACCAGGACCAAATCTAGTAGCAGATCACTCTCAAATACTTCTCATGTTGCTCATATTAAGCACAATCCTCTATGGCCCTTTATCGGCCTCCTCTTCCTTGTGAAAGAAAGTTAGAGGCACTTCTGGATCTACTGGTGTTCCCTAGCATTGAAAGAATTGCTTCATGTGTGGAGCCATTCAGTGGGTTCAATGCCTTCTTCTTGGGAAATTCTTTCATGTATGAACATGAATTCCACCAAGACGAGTCCAATTCTGAAGATGCGCTATCAACACCTAATAAGAACCTTGGGAGAACCACACCACAAAAGCTAACTTTTGTAGTTGGAGTCTTGGAGAGCCTAAGGCCTATAAGCCCCGCATTAGAATCCCATACTTTTAATGTGGGACTCAAGTCCCAAACTTTGGAATTGGATTCTGTTAGAATTATATATTATTCTCTTAATTATCATTAGAGAGCACTTAGGCATTTGTTCATTATTACTTAGATTAGATTGATTTTATGTAATTAATGTAGATCCTATTTGTTCATTATAGATAAAGGATTAGTGGGTCATCCTTGACATAAAACTCACAGTAAATAACATTGTGATATGGTATTAGAGCTTAGGTTATTCTTGACAGAGGAATAACGAAAGTCGTTCTCCACCATGGACCTACTGTCCCCGATGAACCTTTTTGCTTGTTGCCCATCTTCTAGCAACCCTTTCTCTTTTTCCAATGACTTTTCTGGCGACTGTTGCTGCCACTGTCACACCCCAAACAATTTTCTTTTCTTTCTTTCAGCGTTTGCATGAATAGTAACACAAAGCACTGTGTGCTTCCGTTCACCATTGTTGAGTCTTCGTTTCTCTTGCTCGACCACACCCACAGAATCGCCCCCCGTCCGGCGACCAACTCCTGACCCACAGTCCAGCAACCGCAACATCATGCTTCTCTTCCTCTGGTGACCCTGACAGTCCCTTGTTTGGCTGTTTTTTCATGCCTTCCGAGTGTTGGATATCGAATAATCACACAATAATCGAGATAGCAAAAAGAGAGAAAAGGGAAGAAGAAAATAACACACAATGTTTACCCTGGTTCATCCAATGTGGGCTATGTCCAACTATTCTCTATATTTTCCTCTCACACTCGTTACAATGCACTCAGATTACAAGGAAATATATAGGCTTAGAAACCCTAAACACCGTAGCTATTCATGGGCCCAAACTCAAACTACAAATAATTAAACACGAGGCCAACAACAATATTAGGTCTCGAAAAAGTTCTGGCGGTGTTGCCCCCTACCCCTCGGCGGGGCAACTCCCCCGCCCCCCCCCGGTGCTGATCTTCTGAAGGCAAAATGTAAACCATACCCAACACCGAGATTCCTTCAGACTTTGCTTCCACAACGACGTTCACCAACGTCCCTCACACAAATACATTTGTGTGCAGCTTTCTTTGCGGGTGAACATATCCGTGCCCATTGTTGGGCCTGTTTGGCTGCCACTGCGCTGCTCTGTTGTCGTTATGCAACATCGACCTTTCCGAAGACCGTCACGTCGTCCACGTGCGCAGCCAACTCAAAACACCGCTTTTGGTCTAGTAATATTAAAGAGGGTTTTTGTATTTTAGGGAGGGTGTAACAGAAAATTTTTCTGGTGGGGATTGAGCCTATCTTCAGCTAGATCTTGGGCTATCTAATTCAGGTTCTCTGCTTGTATTAGCTAGCCGTGGTTCTGGTCTGTTTTGTCTGATAGGTTGTACATTTTCATATGTTATACTTGTAACTTCTATTCTCATTTATATAATATATATTTTTGCTGAGCAAAAAAAAAAAACTCAAAACACCGCCATGGCCCCACGCAGGGCCCTAGCGCATGAAGTTCACGCACATGACGCGTGACGTGTTGATTTTATATAATTAATGTAGATCCTATTTGCTCATTATAAATAATGGATTAGTGGGTCATCCTTGACATACAACACACAGTAAATAACACTGTGATAGATCCTAACACCGCCCCTTCTATTGGAGGTTACTAACTTCTGGTCTTCTTCCATGAAAGTTTTTACTTTGCTTTTTGTTGATTTCTATTTATGACATGGTGGTTTGCTTCATTTTGCCTAGTTGCTTGGATAGTTTATTCCAATATCGGTTTACTTTCTTTAAGCTGATCATATTGAGATAACTTCTCATCAAACCTCTGAACCTATGTCTCCAACACCTTCAATTTCTGAGTGGCCATTTGGAACTGATACAACTTGTGATACGTATAAAAAATGAGAATTCAAGTTTTAGTATTATTCTGAATAACGATAGTTTGCTATTTGGGGTTGAACTTTAGTTGAACTTATTTTGAACTCAAAAGCTTTTCGGTCTGGAATTGTTTCTTGAACATTTTAATTATACGATATTCTGAAAGCAAACTAAGATAACCCGAAAGTGCTATATTTACATTGTGTAGTGTAGAGTTTGTGTTCAGATGCACCTATTGGCATGAAGACAAGTAAAAATTTCTAAATGACAAGTGTGAAAGTTGCAACTCTAATTGGTTTATGACATTATCAGTACCCGACCTAAAAAACATTACCAATACCCTGTTTTTTATAGTCAATTGAGAGAAAGGTAAAATTGTTCTGTCATTAGAAATTTGAGAAGAGATAATGAGAATTTGAAAAAAGAGATAAAGAAATAATGAGAGTTTGAAGAAGATAAATCAACATGGTACTAGAATCTTTTAAGAAGAAGATACTATTTTAAATTTGAATATATATAGCCGAGCAAAAAAAAAAAAAATTGAATATATATATATATAATACATATATATATATATATAATACATATATATATTTTCAAAATTGGTTTCTGATATTCAGCTACAGCTTGTTAAACCATTCAATTATTATTAAAGGTAGCATAAGAGGATGTATCATATGTATATTAGGAACGTATTTTAATTTGAAAATATAGCATATATTTAAACTGATTTGTTATATCAGTTACACCCTGCTAAACTTGTTAGTTTATGTTAGAAATATAAGATATACTAGATGCATGTTAGGAGAGTGAAGTTCACCGCCTCACAAAATAAGAGTATTCAAATGAAAGTGAATATAAGGGAGAGTGGAGGCCTAAAGAAGCAGATAATTTTGCATGTTTATATATCGAAAGGGATATGACTATTGCCTGTCACCTAAACATGAAAGTACCTTTGCTACAGTAGCATGAAGTGTCCCATATAAAGTGATCTGAAGTCTGAACAACGATCCAGTGAATAATAGACCCCCTTTGTCTTGCATCACCCTAGCCACAAGACAAGACAAACTTTATGTTTTTGTTAAGATTCCATTTACACAAACTCCCCTTGCTTTTATCTACTCCTGCACTACTCCCTTTAATTTTTTTAAAATATACACTGCATTCTTTTATACAATACACTAACCTACCTTAATCATTTGAAAAACATTACATTATGCTTCCTAAGTAGGTCATTGTAAATGTTAAAAAAGCAGGATAGGTTTGTTTAGTTTTATAACAGTGTTATTTACTGTGTAATGTTGTGTGTCAATATAGACCACACCTCATGTTATTTATAATATGGAAAATGGAATCAATATTGATTACAAGATCACTCAATTAGTGCTTAATAGGAAATAGAATATTCTAATAATAAATACAATATCATGAATAATATTAAAACATAATCTCACACTCCCCCTCTAGCTGGAGCATGTGTTATGTGAACCAAGCTTGTTAAAAATGTGGTCAACCTGATAGAAAAGAAGGCTTGCGGTGACGATGGAGACTAGTGTAACATTCGCGGGAGATGCGTCATGTGTTGTGTGCATGAACTTCATGTGCCAAGGCCCTGCGTTGGGCCGCATGCAGCGGTGTTTTGAGTTGGCTGCGCACGTGGACTGTGTGGCGGTCTTCGGTGATGGCTATAGTACTGTTCACTTGTGAAAAAAGCAAAAAGATCCACTGGGGATGCCTTGAGGCGAAAGGAGAGAAGATCACTATGACGCTGGCCGGACACGCGTCATGCATTGTGTGCACAAACTTCACGTGCCAGGACCCTGCATAGGGTTGCATGTGGCGATGTTTTGCGTTGGCTGTGCACGTGGACGTCATGGCGGTCTTCGGAAAGGTCGCTGGTGTAGAACGCGCGGTGGCTGCCAAATATGCCCAACAATGGGCATGGGTTCTGTTCACCCTCAAGTAAAGCTGTGCACAAATGTATTTGTGTGAGGGACATTGGTGAATGTCGTTGCGAAAGCGGAGCCTGAAGGAATCTTGGAAGCCATGAAAAAAGTGCCAAACAGGGGACTGATCAGGGTCACCGGAGGAAGAGAAGCACGATGTTGCGGTTGCTGGACTGTGGATCTGGCGGCGTTTCCGTGGGTGTGGTCGCACCGGAGAAAGGAAGACTTGGCAGTGGTGAACGTAAGCCTGCAGCGCTTCGGGTTACTGTTCACACGAACAGAAAAACACACTCTGAAAGAAAGAAAACAAAATTGTTTGGCACGTGACGACAGCGGTCACCGGAAAGTTCATTGGAAAAGGAGAAAGGGTCACTAGAAGACAGGCAACGAGTAGAAAGGTCCACCAGGGATAGTAGGTGGATGGAGTACCATTTTCGTTATTCCTCTGTCAAGAATAACTTAACTTTGATACTATATAACAATGTTATTTATTGTGTAATCTTATGTGTCAATGTAGACCACACCTCATGCTAATTATAATATGAAAAAGTGAATCAGTATTGATTACAAGATCAATCAATTACTGATTAATAGGAAATATAATATTCTAATAATAAATACAATATCATGAATAATATTAAAACTAATCTCACAAATTTCATGAAACCTTTTTTTTTTTACTGCCAATTTCATGTAACCTGATTGGTATGATTTACTCATTTTGTTAAGATTTTTTTTTTTTTCTCTTCTGGTTTTGCCTTCGTGATCTAGCAGCATTGAATTTGATGGAGGCAGTTTTGCGCGTGCACACACACAATTGAAACTTAAGGGATGAATATAAACTCAAAAGAAACATATGTAATATAAATTTACGACTTAGAATAGGCAGCATGATTCCAAGACTAAGTTTCAAGCATCTGACCTCTTTGTGATTTTTTCAATGTCTATCCTAAACTAGTTTTATTAATTGTAGAATGTTCGCTGCTTGTTATCAATGGAGGGTATCAACATCAATGCTACAAACAAGGCTGGAGAGACTCCTCTTGATGTTGCAGAAAAATTTGGAAGTGCAGAACTTGTCTCCATATTGAGGGATGCTGGGGCTGCCAATTCTACTGACCAAAGGAAACCTCCAAATGCATCAAAGCAACTCAAGCAGACTGTCAGTGACATAAAGCATGACGTACAATCCCAACTCCAACAGACACGTCAGACTGGCATGAGGGTCCAGAAAATTGCAAAGAAGCTGAAAAAGCTCCACATTAGTGGCCTGAACAATGCGATAAACTCTGCTACTGTTGTTGCCGTTCTTATTGCTACAGTTGCTTTTGCAGCCATCTTCACAGTCCCTGGTCAATACGTTGAAGACAAAACACATGGATTTTCACTAGGACAAGCAAATATAGCAAACAATGCAGCTTTCCTAATATTTTTTGTGTTTGACAGCCTGGCATTGTTCATCTCTCTGGCAGTTGTGGTGGTTCAAACTTCTGTCGTCGTGATTGAGCAAAAGGCAAAGAAGCAGCTTGTTTTTGTCATTAACAAGCTCATGTGGATGGCTTGCCTTTTCATTTCCATTGCCTTCATTTCTCTTACATACGTGGTGGTGGGATCACACTCCAGATGGCTTGCAATATATGCTACAGTGATTGGAAGCTTGATAATGCTCTCTACAATTGGCTCCATGTGCTATTGTGTAATTTTGCATAGGATGGAGGAGACAAAATTGAGGGCCGAGAGTCGATCGTTCTCCATGTCTCATGCATCAGACCAAGAGATTTTAAACAGTGAATACAAGAGAATGTACGCACTGTAGTCTGTAGGATAGTTGATATATCTGAATGGAATGGCTTTTATACTCCAGCATATTCTTGAAGTGATAGGTAGTTTCTACTATCAGTATCAGATTTTACCAAAGCTGACTATCTATGTTAGACTACAGATACCGTGAGAAAAGAGGGAAAGGAAGAAAATGGGTGGGGAATTTTCGTCACATCCACTCGTAATTATAAATGATGATGTCAAAATTTAGCATGATGTGAAATGATTGTGGTGTTGAAGAATGAAGACTTGAGATGATATATCCATTTGTATTTACTCTAGTATTCTATTATAAACTAAATTTGGCAAAAGGGGTTTAACTCAATTGTTTAAAGAGTGTATAAATATTGTAAATCTTCCAGATATCATGCTTAATATATTTTTGAAAATTTCACAAATTACAAATTATTGCAAGATTGTGTAAAATATCTATGTTTTTCATTTTAAATATTATTTTCATGTTGATATTAATAACCTATATTATTCTATAATATTGATAAACATAATTTACTTTTACATTAATATTAATAATACTTAGTATGTGAAAATTATTAGTTTGTTTTATAATATTTAATTTTATTATTATTTTATCTTGTAATAGTCATTTGATTGTTAAAATGGTGATTTTGTGTTGAATTATGATTGTTTTTGGTTAATGTTATGTTTTTTTTTCTTAACTTTTCAGTTCATAATTTGATTAAGAATTATTTTCGTCAATGATCAAATCGAATAATACTCAAATGATTCAATCTTAACTTTAAGATATTAATCATTTGTGTTTAATCATTTGGTTGTTGGTTGATATTATGTGACAATGTGTGTTGTCTACTAAT
>PYAF01004908.1:31068-42162 GCA_007407185.1 Glycine tomentella
CAAATATTAAAAAATCCCATAGGTTTTTTTACCCCTCTTCTAATAATATTAATAATAATATTTTTTTTTCTTAAGAATAAAATCACAAATAAAGCATCCGTTTCTTTAAATTTATTTGTTAAAAAAATATTTTTTAAAAAATAAATATTTTTTTATTTTTCTGAAGTATTTGTTTAAACTGTTTATACTAAAAATAAGTAATTTTATTTACTTATTGAAAAATACTTTTAAAAAACTTTTTATTTTTATTTTTGTAAGTTTAAGTAAAGTCACCTAAAATTCCCTCTATTTTTTGTTTGACACAATAAAATCCTCTCTAATTAGAAAACCTTTTTTTTTTTTTAAATAAAAGAAAATCAAACCATAAACGGCAATCCAAATCCCCCTTAAAAAAAACCCTGCAACAGGGAGACAACAAACGCAGAGAGAAAGTGATAGAAGCTAACAAAAACCCTACCCATATTTATGTTATTAGGTTCTTCCTCCATTGATCCGAGAAGCTAAGCCTTGCCTACTGTCTAGCCCTATAAAGTAAAAACCTTTCCTTTCAAATCCCGTCCATCCATCCACACTGCACCGCCCAACTCAATTCAGAATATCATGGATGATCTGGAGAGAGCGATTCTTGTTATGTTTGATGAATCGGGAGCCCTCGACGATGACTTGAAGAAACAGGCTAAAGTTTACTGTAACGATATTAAGGAGAAGCCATTAATTTGTAGGTTGTGCATTGAAAAATTATGCTTTTCAAATCTTGTTCAAGTCCAGTTTTGGTGCCTACAGACCTTGCATGAGGTCATTCGAACACGATACTTGACAATGACCCCAGATGAGAGGCACATGATCAGGGGCTCCGTCTTTTCAATTGTGTGCCTCGAAGACAAGAACCTCACAAGGGTTTTGGAAGGCCCTGCATTTATAAAGAACAAGCTTGCTCAGGTTTTGATAACTTTGATTTACTTCGAGTACCCTTTGGTTTGGTCCTCCGTCTTTGTTGATTTTTTTCCACATTTGAGCAAAGGAAACGTGGTCATAGACATGTTCTGTAGAGTTTTGAATGCCCTGGATGATGAGCTCATTAGTTTGGACTACCCTAGAACCCCTGAGGAGTTGACAGTTGCGGGCCGGGTTAAGGATGCAATGAGACAGCAGTGTGTATCTCAGATAGTTAGAGTTTGGTATGACATTGTTTCTATGTACCGGAATTCAGATCATGAGCTATGCACTAGTGTATTAGATTCCATGAGGAGATATATTTCTTGGATAGACATTGGGCTGATAGTCAATGATGCTTTCATCCCTTTGTTGTTTGATTTGATTTTGGTTGGTCCTCTGTCTGATCAGCTTCGTGGTGCTTCAGTCAGATGCTTATTAGCAGTTGTTTCTAAGCGAATGGAGCCCCAATCAAAACTGTCATTGTTGCAAACCCTTCAAATTAGTCGTGTACTTAGGTTAGTGACTGAGGATGTCGATGTCGAGCTGGTCTCTGATATAGCTGCATTGCTTTCTGGGTATGCTGTGGAGGCCTTGGATTGCTTTAAACGCATAAATTCTGAGGATGCTAAAGGAATCTCTATGGAGCTTTTGAGTGAAGTTTTACCCTCCATTTTCTATGTAATGAAGAATTTTGAGGTAGATGTTACATTCAACATCATTCAGTTTCTTTCAGGTTATGTTGCCATTTTGAAGAGCCTTGTTCCTTTGCCGGAGAAGCAACTACTTCACCTGGGACAGATTTTGGAAGTTATCCTTGTACTAATCCGTTATGACCCCGCGTATCGCACTAATCTTGATGTGATGGACAAAATTGGTAAAGAGGAGGAAGATAGGATGGTGGAGTTCAGAAAGGATTTATTTGTTCTGCTTCGCAATGTGGGTCGTGTAGCGCCTGATGTAACTCAGTTGTTTATCAGAAATTCGTTAGCAAGTGCTGTTTCAAGATCTTCAGATAGCAATGTGGAGGAGGTGGAAGGTGCACTTTCTCTTTTATATGCACTTGGAGAATCCATAAGCGAGGAAGCCATAAGAACTGGGAGTGGGTTGTTTAGTGAGCTGGTGCTTATGCTTCTATCGACAAAGTTTCCTTGTCACTCTAATAGGCTTGTTGCTCTTGTTTATTTGGAGACAGTGACAAGATATGTTAAGTTTATTCAGGATAATACTCAATATATTCCCTTGGTTCTGGCTGCCTTTCTTGATGAAAGAGGCATACATCATTCAAATATCAATGTAAGTCGTAGAGCCAGTTATTTGTTTATGAGGGTTGTAAAGTTGCTGAAGATGAAGTTGGTGCCTTTTATAGAGACTATTTTGCAGGTAGCAGTTATATAATCCATCCTTCTTGCATGCTTTATCTATTTTAAATGTGCTCAAAACAGTATTTTTTATAAACAAAATTATATATAAAATATTCCTGACTTCTTGCATTTTGTGTTTGGCCTTGATGTCCATGGATGAATCGTGTGATTGGTTACTTCCACATTCTCTGTTCTCTATTCTTTAAAATGTTCTGATAAATTCAGAGCCTGCAAGATACAGTTGCTCAATTTACTATTATGAATTATACGACAGAAGAGCTATCAGGGTCAGAAGATGGTAGCCACATTTTTGAGGTATTCACATTTCCTAAAGTTTCAGGATGAAGGATATTTCTGTGAAATTTTTTGTTGTTATTTTTCGTCTCTCATGTTTATTGACACATTTTGTCAGGCAATTGGTTTATTGATTGGAACAGAGGATGTTCTGCCTGAAAAGCAATCTGATTATCTATCTTCTTTGCTCAGTCCTCTTTGTCAGCAGGTTAAATTTTACTTGAAAATGCAAGATACTTTCTAATCCAAAAAAATAATAAACAAAAAACTGCAAGATACTTGAAAAACATTCTGGTCCTCATTTCCTGTTTCCATAAGCATTTCTTCTTTTGAGATTATTACGGTTGTTATTTGGTGCATATAATTTCCTATCCTCATTTAATACAGGTTGAGGCACTGCTCATAAATGCCAAGTTATTGAATGCTGAGGAGACTAATGCCAAAATTGCTGTAATCCAGCAAATTATTATGGCAATTAATTCTCTCAGTAAGGTGCTTTTTCTAATTTAGGCTTCTGCTTTCCCCACCTCTGATAGTAATTATAAAAGCCTCAAAACTCACAATCCATTAGTCATAAAAAGATTTATATTTTGTTTGATTGTGTCTTAATTTGAAGTTTAAAGGGTAGTATTGTGGGTTAAATGAAAATACATCAACAGTTTTGTTTTTTCCTCCATCCTTACTATTTTTTACATGATCTAGGGCTTTAGCGAGCGCCTTGTAACTGCTAGTCGCCCTGCAATTGGTCTCATGTTTAAGCAGGTTAGTATTTTCAAAATTGTTTGGTTCATGTTCCCTGGAGGTGTATATGGTTTATCAGATTTATAGTTTCTGTCTTTTTTGTGTTAAGTAGCTTTAGAAAATAATCTTGTTATAGTCTTAGAGATGAAAATTATGGAGTTTTACTATAAAATGTATATTTGCAACATGCTTTGTGTGATTGATAATATTTCATGGTAAGCCTATGTCTCTATTTTTATTGAACTTGTGTATTGTTTCTTAATATTTTATTTTGCTGAACCTTGTCATTCTGTCTTCCATGTAGACATTGGATGTACTTCTCCAAGTTCTTGTTATATTTCCAAAAGTTGAACCTTTGCGAAACAAGGTATGGTATGAATTAGATTTAGTGATTGAAAATTTGTTTGTTTAAAAAAGATCTGTAATTTTTATTCAACATCTATGTGTGGTGTGTAGGTCACATCTTTTATACACCGCATGGTGGATACACTAGGAGCATCTGTCTTTCCTTACCTTCCAAAGGCATTGGAGCAGTTGCTTGAAGAAATTGAAGTACATATTATCTCTAATTTCTTTAAGTTAATCTTTTTAAATTTCTAGATCTAAATGCATTTCTTTGCAGTGCTATTGGTGTATTGAAGATTGATTTGCAGATGTTTATGTTTTGGGGTTGCAAGGGGCATTTGATTGTGATGGCATTGAGAATAATATCCCTCTAACATGTTATCCTCTTAATTTATTGTTGGACCATTTTGATATATATGATCCATTAGGCTGGATATGGATATGCTTATATGATAATTAAAGCATGGGTTTTTAGTATGTACCACAGATAGTCCTGTAACCTTGCTGCTGCTTTATTCTATCTTGAATACTTTCTGGCATTTGAGAATATTCTTTTGGATGCAGGGTGTCAGTCTGTCTGCCATATTTTTTGTTGTCATTAGTAGATTTTATGTCAAGCATGCTATATTGGTCTGTGTATCTGTTCTTTTTTCAGTAAATTTGTGGGAGCAGCCTGCTTTTTTTTTAATGATTTTGTCAGAATTTGGCAAATTCCTTTTCTTTTAGGTACTTGGTGAATTTGTCAGCAACAAAGGGTATAGTCTCTTTAAGGGATAGAAAACAGATTGACTTTATGATTTTCTTGACGTATTTTCTGTATCATATGAATGTGTTTGTGGGGAATGTTTAATGTTGTAGTAGGTTGAGTGGTTGGCTGACAGCTATGAAGCATCGATACTTTCATTCGTTTGACGTATATCCAATACTGATACTCTGGCTGATTGGCCCATTTGGGTCACTTTTACAAACTATATTTTCCAAAATGGGTCTCTTCCAAAACTAATTGCTGGCATGGGTCTGTTTTGACCGTGTATCAGGTCAAACCACAAGTTTGACTTGCGAAATTTGTGCCACATAATTTATTAATTTTTTTCATTAAGTCTTAGAATGTGGGTTTAGACCTAACTTAATCTCAAAAGTTAGCTAATAGGGTGAGAGAGAGTTGCCCTCCCACTTATATACTCTATCTTGACACTATCTTTAGCCGATGTGGGATTCTTGGGTTTTTCCCAATACACTCCCTCATGCCCAACAACACTTTTTGGCTTGGTGCATGGATAATATGCGGGTGACCCTTTTTTATTGTATCTAGGATAGGCTCTGATACCATCTTAGAATGTGAGTTTAAGCCTAATTTAATCCCAGAAGTTGGCTCATAGGGTGAGGGTTGCCCCCCACTTATATACTCTATCTTGACATTATCTCTAGTTGATGTGAGACTTGAGTTTTCTCCAATATTAAGAAAGTGCTGGTATCAATAAACTGGAGAAGGGTAGATGCCAGAGATTGCTGAAGATTGTCGTTGCTGGTAACGGTCATTGTTGGGTGGTCATTGGTTAGGTCGTTGCTTTATGGAGAGAGCACAAGTTGCTTGGGTCAAGTTTTTTTAATATTTGGGGCATGAGTTGGGTCGGGTTTTGGGTCTTTTAAATTTGGGTATGAGTTGGATTTTAATGGTTTTTTATAATTTAGGACTGGTTTGGATCTGTTAAAAGCAATGTTGTCAAACTCGTAACTTGGAAGAGGAACGAAAGGGATGTAAAAGATAGTAACTCAAGATCGTAACACGACTCATAAGAGTTATATGCATATATGAAAAGCTTGCTTGCTTCGTTCCTTCGTTGGTTGGTTGGTTCAATTGTATCAGTTTATACTCAGAAGCCATGATGTTTGTTGATGGTCTTCCATTCATCTCAGGCTCAGTTTGTTGGCACCGATGAAGCAACAACGTGTGTTGGTCATGTTATTTGGAACCCAAAGAATGGAAGGACGTCAGTCGCCCATATGGATTCACCAAAAATTGTAGAAATAAGCCTCTCCCAAATGTTAGCATCACTTGTCGATTTTGGAGACTGAGTTTGATGTGCATCTCATTGGGGGTTTTGAAAGCCCTGCAGATTTGGATGGTTATTCCTTTCCTTTGTGTTCAAAGATTGTTTACACTTTATGGTCAAGAGAAGAGAAGTTTCACATCCAAACTGTGTTCTTGGACATAATACCAGAAGGGATTCTGATGGAAACACATACCCCTTTTTCAATGGATTAGTGGCAGAGACTGCAACAGGAATTATCATCCCAGCTATCTTTGATAGAACTTCTAGATGTCCAGATGAAATTGTTAGAAGAATACGAGTATCTGCATCTTATGAAGATGCCAACTGGACTAGAAAGTTACTAGATACATATGATTGTGGCACTGACTGTTTCAAAATCACTCCTTGTCGCTGGACTCTTTGCCTAAATCATATTGCTTCATCATTTCTGAATTATTAGAAATTCTTTCAATCTGTTCTACATCACCTACTGCTGAGGCCCCAGATTTTGTGGAGAATTTAAAAAGGCAGTGGAATTATTTGATCTAGCATCCACACTGGACCGAAACCTTTCCCAAGAAGCAGCCTCGCACTTTTGCAAGGAGTTCTTCTTATGGAATGTGGATAAGGTGTTGATGACATTTCCAAGGTTGCTTGGGCTAATCCTTTTCAGTAATTAGATTGCCTTATTAAAATGGTCAACTCTCATTAAACGTTTCATTTCACATTCCTTTAAGTTATCAAATTGCAGCCATCTTTAGTTTTAAACTAATATGATATGTGATTAGCACTGTGCTGAGAAAAATTTCTGCTAAGGACAACACTAGGAACACGGTTAAGCCAAAAGAACCATGAAAACGATAAGCGAAACATAAATGCCGTGAAGATTAGTCACTATTCCATGGCTCTTGTCAAAATTGAAAAGCTCTATCATAAGCATGGGATATGGCGTTCTAGTCAGAGAAATGAGAAA
Organism: Glycine tomentella; assembly: GCA_007407185.1. Classification (NCBI taxonomy): domain Eukaryota; kingdom Viridiplantae; phylum Streptophyta; class Magnoliopsida; order Fabales; family Fabaceae; genus Glycine; species Glycine tomentella. The sequence continues at coordinate 37,752 of PYAF01004908.1, forward strand.
AACATGTTCTTTAATACATTCTTTCAAGCAAAAGTTATCCTAGTGATTGAAAAAGTCCCACACGGCGGGCAGCCGTGGGAAAAGGGGGACGTGTTGAAGTCCCACATCGACTAAAAATAATGTTGAGATAAACTATATAAGTGAGGAGCAATCCTTATCATACAGGCCAGTTTTGTAGGGTTGAGTTAGGCTCATAACTCACTTTTTGACACGGTATCAGAGCCTATAGCCCATCTTGGTTCTTGCCTGTGCTGGCAGACATCTGTGGAGGGAGGGTGCTAGAAGTCTTGCAAATCTAACAATAGACATTAGACATACACTTTCATAAAAAACAATACAGACAAGAAAATATAACTCATAACTCATAATATAACTCATAACACAAAATTATATTTGTAGACATACACATACTCAAAATTATATCTGTTGAGATCTGTCAATGCTGGAACTCTACTTTGTTTTCATGGTTGTTCCTTCAAATTAGTTTTCTTTGTTGCTGCAATCATTTTTCAGAATCACCACTATAATGTCCTCCATCGAGCCATCCTCAACCTTGTTCTTTATTATAACAATTTTCTTAACTGGTTTTGCCCCCTGCTTTGACATCTTCAACATGCATTTTACTCTCATGTTTAAACATATCCTGGCTCTCTGAGTTTCTCTTCGAGTTCCAATCTCCTTTGCCATGCATTTTACTGGCATGTTTTAGACAATTTTAGGCTCGGAGTTTTGCTCTGGGTTTTGATCTGTCATACATCTTTCTGATAGGTTCAGATCTCTGTTTTCATCCACTACAGCACTGCTTTTCTGCTGTTGCTACTTTTTATTTTTTATTTTTTTTTTGATCAGCAAAAATAGTAATATATATATAGGTAAAAAGATAGTACAAGAGGTACTATTACAAGGGTGTGTATAATCCAGAACTATCCCGTGGCAACATAATACAAGAAACAACTGAATTATGAGGCCAAAGGACAGTGCGGATGTCTGTACCAAAAAGCAAAAAATCTGTCTAGTATCTAGTAACCCCACCCATAAATACAAAAGCCTCCCTCAAGTTGCTACTATGTCCATAGTTTTTTTTGGCGGCACTATACTGATAAGCACTCCTCCCTCTGATGGATGTTTCCAACCAGAGCCTCCTCATAGGCGATTTTATGCATGCTCACACGCTGTTCTTGTTTAGACATGGTTCTTTCATGTGCTGCCATACTCCTCACACATGGTGGCATGTCCTGGCCAGTTTTTGGATTCTTCAATAGTATCTGTTGAATTGTGTAATTTAAATTTCAAATTATTATTAGGATTTGTTAGGTTGTTACAGCTTTTTATTATTAAATTTAAATAGGAATTAAGATTATATCAGTTTGATGTTATTCTGTATTATTAGCATTTTGTTGAATTTCTCTCTTATATATAAGAATCTCATGTTGAGGGAAAATATATGAAAGAGAACAGAGGAATGAATGAAACGAATGAGGAATTATTATTCCAATTTATGCATATCTGATTTTGAACATGGTATCAGAGCCATGGTTCTCTCCATGAATGAGAGTCATGGTATCCTCCATGAAAAAAATTATCTTCCGCTGTCATAAGAGTTTTTCTTCTTCATATTCTCAAATTTTCATCCCTTTTTTTCTTCCTGTATCAATACCTATATTTCACTTTTATTTCTCCTCACAACTCACATAACCTTCGCATCTTCAGTCCCGGCTTGAATTCTTGCCCGTATCTTAATTTCTTCCCCAAAACAACACAAACGGCATAACATAAATCTGTTTTGAATCCTTCTCGTACCTCAGTATTGAAGCCTCCATGCACGTATTCCATTTGAAGGTCATTGATGTGAAGCTCGTTGCATTGTTCTAAATCCTTCACAGACCATCCCTGAAGTCTATTGACATGAACATGTTATTGTTCCGAATCTCTTTCCGTATCTCAATTTTCTTTCTACCTCACATAACCGAAGCACATTATGGACTACCTTGAAGCACCTCTTGAACCTATTACTGATCAAAGTCATTCCTGGAAGAGTGTCTGAAGAAACAATTGACAAGTTGGGCATGACCGATATTCATGCACCAACTTGAGGGGGAGTGTTGAATTGTGTAATTTAAATTTCAAATTATTATTAGGATTTGTTAGGTTGTTACAGCTTTTTATTATTAAATTTAAATAGGAATAAAGATTAGATTAGTTTGTTATTATTCCGTATTATTAATATTAGCATTTTGTTGAATTTCTCTCTTATATATAAGAATCTCATGTTGAGGGAAAATATATGAAAGAGAACGGATGAATGAAAGTAGCAATTTATGGTTATCTGATTTTTAACAGTATCTGATTCATGTTGCAACCGTTGTTCTGAATCTGCTCTTTGTTAGTTGTTTTTGGGCAGCTCTCTATTCAGGTTTTTCGCCACTGTTTGGTTTGTTTTCTCTCTCCCCCAATTGACCCATAATCTCCTTTGCTTTTGGATCTGGCCTCTTTGGTTCAAATTGTGCACTGAGATCAGCTTGGCCTCGTAGTCTTCCCAGGGAAGCTTGTCCCCACGACTTCCCTGAAAAATGAGAATCATCATAGATTCTTAGTCGTGCCATTTTATAGTCTCAAAGTATATTATTTAGTAGTTTCTTTTCATAAAGGGTTTATTTGTATCATCCTTAAAGCTGTGCAAGCTTTTGCTTCAGGGTGACTATTAGAATATATCGAAATATCCAGAATATCTATTCATATGAATATCTGAGTATTGTAAATATTCTATTTTGGTCCCTCTATATCTGAAACCCCATAATTTCAACACGAAGTGATATACATGTGTTGCACCTTAATTTGGTTGTTTCCTTTGGTGTTGGTTGAAGATAACACTGTGATGTCTTGTTTATGTTTTATTGCAGCCAAAGCAGATGGTTGGTTTTCTTTTGTTACTCAATCAACTTATCTGCAAGTTCAATACTTTGGTGCGTGACATTTTGGAGGAAATATTTCCATCTATCGCCGAGCGGATATTCAGTGTTATTCCTAGAAATGGATTACCTTCTTCTGGTTCTGATGCAATCACTGAGGTATGAAAATATTGATGCAGTTACCTAATAAATAGCTGGGTTTTTTTGTTCCTTTTCTTTTAATTTACTTGCTTTAAATTACCTTTGTATTTATTTGTTATATGATTGCTCTTTATGATTTGATTATTGTTCATCAAATTTTAAGAAGTTTGCGCTTGTTGTTAGTCTTATTGCCAAATGTCCACTTTTCTATATGCTTTTTGTACTTTCTACAAGTTATGAAGCCATAAAATGACAAATCTGATGGACCTTAGAATTAGATTAAGGAAACTCTTAGAATTTGGACTTAGGGCCTAACTCAACTCCACAAAACTGACTTTAAGATAAGGATTGGCCAAGCTTTATAAGCTCTATTAAAGCTGCGTCTCTAGTCGATGTGGAACTAGACACCACCCTCTGAGGCGGCAATTAAGACTGCTCCCTAAGAGTCTGCATTTTCTTTTCAACAGAAACAATAGCACTGCATTTGCTTTTAGCACTGCTAATTAATTCTAGTACTTGATAGCTGTGGCATATAAACTGAATGTTTTTCTTAGTTCATAACATTGTTGTTTCGAATGTGAAATCTATCAAGGAAATGCATCTTTTTGCATTACCATTTAACTTTTTCTTTGCATCTAAACCCTCTCAAATGTATATGCATGATAATGATAATAAGATTACTATTTTTCCCTTTCAGGAAATTCGTGAATTGCAAGAACTTCAGCGAACATTGTATACATTTCTTCATGTGATTACTACACATGACCTGTCTCCTGTATTTCTTTCCCCAAAATGTAAAGCATACCTGGATCCAGTGATGCAGTTGCTTTTGTACTCTTCTTGTAATCATAAGGATATTCTTGTAAGAAAGGTATGTGTAGTGTTTTCTATTTATTCAGCTATGGGTCACTGTTTTTCCTGGATTAATGCTTTTGACAAAATCTACAATCTGAATCATACTTTTTATTTTCACAATTTAGGCATGTGTACAGATTTTTATTAGATTAATTAAAGATTGGTGTGCCCAGCCTTATGAAGAAAAGGTAGACTGTACTCACTTTTACTTATCCTGTTTTTTTGAGATTTTTTCCTAAATGGTCAATGGTTTTCAGGTTCCTGGTTTTCGAAGTTTTGTGATTGAAGCATTTGCTACAAACTGCTGTCTGTACAGTGTGCTGGACAGATCTTTTGAGTTCCATGATGCAAATACTGTAAGATATATGTATTATTGTTTTATACATTCTTATAGTCACTCTTTGTCTTTTCAACTGATATGTTACTGCTGTCCAAAACCATTTGTGTATATGATAAGATTTCTCCCTCACTTCGGCTCCTTGTAATTTTTTTTTTTTTTTTATCAG
>PYAF01004908.1:42262-63941 GCA_007407185.1 Glycine tomentella
AAATCTAGCTAGTAACCCCGCCCCTAATTACAAAAGCCTCCCTCAAATTACTAGACCAGAAGTGATAGGATTTATTAAATCCTTTTTCCAAGTTCATCAACCATGACCAGCAAGTGAAAAGCGCATCATCCATCAGTTTACTATGGTTGAATCTGTTGTTGTGAAAAATAATGTTGTTTCTATGCCGCCAAATCGTCCAGGTCAGAGCTGTCCACCAAACAAGCCATTTATGAGAGGTGATCCCATCGCTGTATAAGAAAACACTTTGGCTAAAGTGCTGTTTCGGGGTTTCGGAAAAGGGCCCCAAGAAATTTGTCCACTGCATAGATTCCCACCATAATAACTTGATTCTATCGCAGCTGAAGAATAAGTGCGAGGCCTCCTCATTAGTGACCCTGCAAAATGGGCACATGTAATCATCAAGAGCCACATTTCTCCTACTTAACTTCATTTTAGCAGGCAATTTGTCCTCAATGAGTCTCCAGGCAAAGCATAATGCTTTGTGAGGTGCTTTAATCTTCCAAAGGTCCTTATATACTTCACACTGATTGTGCAGTATTTCGTCAGAGCATAGGAAAAAATAAGCACTACTTATTGTGTACGTGCCGCTCGGGTCAGCCACCCACTTCCATGCATCAGGCTGCTGTGGGATGATGCCCGGAGCGCTTATATCATCAATAAATCTGATGGCGGACTCTATCTCCCTTTCCCTAAATAATCTCGTCCATTGAAGCTGCCACACCCACCCCTCCTCCGATTGAAAACCCAACTGCTGTATATTATGATGCTGTTGGAGAGATAGGAGGAAGAGGCGAGGGTATCTGTCCTTCAAAGATATTCCATCATTCCTCCAATCATCATCCCAGAACAGAATGCTTGATCCATTGCCCACCTTCCAACTAAAACCACCCTTAAAGCCACCGCTGCCTTCAATAGGAAAACATGTTAAGCCAAGATCTCTCCACCATATAGATGTCCCACTATTTCCAGTAAGGCCCATCAAGTTCCTCCATCCCCCATATTTTGATTCCAATAATTTTACCCATAACTCACCCTGCTGGTGTTGAATATTCCACAGCCACCTTCCAAGCAAGGCCTGATTGAAAATGGATAGATCTTTGATTCCTAGACCACCACATTCTTTGGGTTGACAGACCTTATCCCACCTAATCCATGCGATTTTTCTATGGCCACCACCTCCACCCCACAAGACGGATCTTTGAATCCTGACCAGCCTGCGAAGCACCTTCTTAGGGGCCCTGAAAAAAGAAAATAAAAAGATAGGAATAGAATTAAGGACAGATTTAATCAAGGTGACCCTCCCCCCAAAGGATAAGTATTTTTGTTTCCACACAGCCAGCTTTCTCTCACATTTCTTGATTAGGGGTTTCCACACCTCACACCTTCTTGGGTTTGCCCCAATAGGGACACCAAGATACAGAAAAGGTATAGCCAGTTTTCTGCAATTAAGAAATCTAGCAGCCTGGGTAAACCACTGTTCGTCCTCCCCAACCACTCCAAAACTGCTTTTAGCAAAGCTGATTTTCAGCCCAGATGCCATTTCAAAACCCTCAACATTACCTTCAGAGTTCTGACATTTTTGGGGGATGCTTTCCCAAAAAATATAGTGTCATCAGCGTACTGTAAAATGCTGATATCTATCAAATTTTTTCCCACCTTATAGCCCTCATATAAATCCTTTTGGAGCGCCTCTCTCATCAGCCCCGTAAGGCCTTCAGCCACTATATTAAATAGTAGTGGAGCTAAGGGATCACCTTGCCGAAGGCCACGTTGTGGTGTAAATTCAGCTGTGGGGCTGCCATTGACCAATACAGAGATAGAGGCAGATTTTAGGCACCCTTCTATCCAAGAAATCCATTTTGATCCAAAACCCATCCTTTTCATCATGTAATACAGAAAATCCCAATTGACTGAATCGTATGCCTTTTCGTAATCCACTTTAAATACTAGACAGCTTCCATTTGTTCTTTTTGCCTCATCCACTACGTTAGCAATTAGCACGATATGCAACAGTTGCCTCCCTTCAATGAAGGCTGACTGTCGATGATCAATGATAAGAGGCAGAACTTTCTTTAATCTGTTAGCTAATACCTTAGCCACTATTTTATATACGCAGCCTACAAGGGAGATGGGTCTATATTCATTCAGGTCCGTTGGGTCATGGCATTTTGGGATCAGAGCAATAAAAGAAGCATTGCCGCCCTTAGGGAATGTACCATTAGCATAAAATTCATCCATAAACCAAAGGAAATCAGCCTTTAAAACATCCCAAAACTCCTTGATAAATTTGAAGTTGAAACCATCCGGTCCGGGACTCTTTTCACTACCACATGCCCAAACAATTGCCTTTATCTCAGAAGTGTCAAAACGGTCTGTCAATACCTGCAGGTGCTGCAAGTCGATGGTCTTGAAGGTTACTCCATCCAGGTTTGGAGTTACCCGATCTGTAGCTGCAAATCTTTTCCTGAAAAAAGAAAGAGTTTCCTCTTTGACTCTAGATGGTTCTTCAGTCCAGCAGCCATTAACCATGACTCCTTTCAACAGATTTGATCTCCGTTTCCAATTCACCGTTAAATGGAAGAACCTAGAGTTGCAATCCCCCTCCTTGATCCATTTTGTCCTAGCCTTCTGTCTAAGTATTGAAGCATTTGCTATTGCTGCAGACCAGAGGTCCTCTTGAAGCTGGTTTCTCCTCTTAATCTCATCTGCAGTTAGCTGTCTATCATCAGCATCAGATTCGATCTTGTTGAGTTCTGATTGAATGGTCTTCCACTTGACCTGGGAATTTCCAAAATGCTCTTTGTTCCATTCTTTCAGCTTCTGTTTCAATCTCTTGAGTTTTTCTTTTAAAACAAATCCCCCCATCCATGTATATCATTAGAATTCCAGCAATCTTTGACAGCCTGATTAAGAGACTTGTTCTGCAACCAACAATCCAAGACCCTAAAGGGTTTCGGGCCCCAATCAACCGAGGAAGATCTAAGTAAAACTGGGCAATGATCAGAAAAGTTGCGGTCCAGAATGGTCTGAATTGTTCCTGGTCACTTACTCATCCATTCGGCTGAAATAAGAACACGATCCAATCTACTTTTGGCTGATCCATTGGGTCTATACCATGAAAATTTTCTCCCAATGCAGGGTGCATCATCCACCTCTAGATCGTCACTCCAATCATTGAATTCCTTTATAATACCTCCATCTGCAGTTTTCAGGCTGACCCCCACACGTTCACAAGGTCTTCTGATGTTGTTAAAGTCCCCTATTATGCACCATAAGCCATCCATGATCGTAATTCTCAACTGTCTGATGCTATCCCATAATAATCTTTTTTGAGCTATCTCGCAAGGTGAGTAAACGTTCACTATTGTGACTTTGGTGCCGTCGACAGCCCACTGTCCGACCAGTAATAAAAACCCAATCCCACCCACCTTATACTCCAATTTAAATGATTTTTCGCTCCAAATGCATAACAATCCACCCCCTCTGTTAATTGCAGGAACATATTCCCATTGTACATCATAAGCACCCCACAACTCCTGACACAGTTTCAGGTCAATTAATTCTTTCTTAGTTTCCTGCAGGCACAGCATGTCAACCTTCTCTTTTGACACCAATCCCCTAATGGCCGACCACTTAACCCCTCCTCCCAAACCTCTAGTATTGTAGGTCAGGATCTTCATAAATCACCATTTCCACTACCCATCCTTTGAAACTCTTCCATGTCCCTTATCTCCAAAGATGAAATTAGATTAGTCACAGCGGCTTGGTTTTCACAATTTAGCCCCAACATTTTCGCTAATTCCCATTCCTCATAAACATCTTTTTTCCAATCAGATCTAGAAGGGTTTGTTGCCTCAGGTGTAATCATGGGATTCACATTAGGTGAGATGTGTCTCCCCCAATCCGCCACTTCCTTTAGCCCGTTCCCCTGATCCGTAATTGGAGAGGCGCTAGCAGGGGATTGAAACATAATGACCTCTTTTTCTTTATTGTAAGGCTGCTGTTTGGTAAGGGTAAGCTGCAAAGGTTCTGTTGTTTTGTGCCCAGGCCCAGACTCCTTCTTATGCCCTTTTCCTCTAGAATATACCTTTAAGTATGATTGTGGGCCATTTAGACTAAGGCCCAAATGACTACAACCAGGTGGCTTTTGGATCTTATGAGCCACAGCTTCACTTGTTGATCCCACGGCTAGGGCGTTTCCAGCCTCATCAATCTCCTCACCGGATATTTTGTGTGAAGCCACTGAATCCTTTGATTGTGGGTCCCCTTCCAGTACGGCCTCTAGTGGCCTATTACCCACCAGTACATCTTTGTCCAGCTGTTGAGTTACCTTATCCGTACACGTCTTTCTCAATGTAACCTCAACACTAGTCCCGATACAAGCACTTTCCGGGAGTGGGTCTGTCTGGTCAGGTGAGCTTCGTAATCCTGTGTCCTCCCCCGATCTACTCTGGTGATGATCATCAGAGGGCTTTTCCATCACCCCTCGGTCAAACGCGTTACCTGACCCGACCAGCACTAATCTGCCTTTGTCTGAAAGTTCCGTCCCTGCGTCCATAACCTTTCCGTCTGAAGTGACAGCTTTTCCTGCACTTTTGGTGGCAAGGGGAAGCGCTGTCTCATCAGGAACGTGTGAAACGTCGCTTCCCTCTCTGAAATTGTTCTCAGATTTCGGACTAGCGTTTTGTCCCCTAGGTATTACCCATTTCCCCCCACATCGGTCACCTACCTCCCTCCCAGCGGCCGTCATCGACCCCGACATCGGAGTTTCAGCCACTATAGTTTCATAGATGCTCTCGTCTATCCCTTCCGAGTCTTCGTCGGACGGTATGGTCTCTGACGACGTGGTGTATCTCCCAATATGGCATTTGCATGATTGAAAACACGTCTCCTCCACGATATTTATGCGATAGTCCTCGTTGTTGATGGATGCCACCACCGTGTGATTGATTGTAGGCTGCCAAGGAGTCTTGATGAGGATCCTAGCCCTGTCCAGACGCTGTAAGTCTTCAGTGACATCGTCCAAGTCAACCACCTCTCCCATACCGACGACTATACTAGTGATGCACGTCCTATCCCATGCGTGAAGTGGTATCCCCCAGCAGAGTATCCAGACCAATCTGTAACCAGTCTTCATGCCCAGGTTCCATTTTTCCAGGGAGTAAAACATAGAACATCCCGATACCTCTGCCTCTCTACGCATGTCTTCCGCTTTATCGTCAGTGAGCCCAGTGAGTAACACCATGTCATCTCCCAAATATTTAGGCCTGACCTCCTCACCTCCGTTCCACATTAACTCGTCCTCAAGTCTGTCAAAAGACTTCAGGTTCGTGAGCCTACTGACCCAGGCTTCGCCGTACCATTTGCTATTATCTATGGGGATAGATAATGTGACGCTCGACATAGATGGTCTCGGCGTTGCCCGGTTAAAGAACGGAGGTCGTCGTCTATATCTGGGCTGGTAACCAGACTTGACGATCTGAGCATAAGAGAGATTCCGCTTCTGGAAACGCATAGGATGATGCTGGTTGACGTCCACCTGGACCTTCGGGTCCTCAAATAACTTAGCTTTACCTTTTCCGTTATCGTCCCTAAGGGTCGCCGGCATCTCCCTTGTCATCTGATCGGTCAATGGGGGATACGTGCGCCGCTCCCTGGCATGTTTAGGGAGGTTCACGTACATTTTAATCCCCCCCACAACCATATTATCAAGTTGTCTTTCGAGCTTTTCGACGTCTTCCACCCCCTTAAAGCGCACAAAGCCAAATCTCCGTCCTAGTTTGTTTCTGTATTTGGGGATGAATTCGGTCATGTCGTCAGGGAAGCGAGTGAAGTAAAACGTCGACATATCAGTAGCCGTCCTCCAACTCTTCCCCTGACCACCTCCTAGCTCCTCCCTTCTGACAACAGAATAATGCTGGCCGTACCTGGTCTCATCAGAGATTACCCCTAGATCTCTCAAGAAAACTCACTCTACTGTTTTCCCTGCCCCACCCTCTGTTTCTCTCTCTAAATTTCTCTCTCATCTCTCTAACCATCTATCACATGAATCAGCATAAATCACTTCGGCTCCTTGTAATAAGACAGGTTATAATTCATAACAGAAGGTAGAGTTTGCCGTCTCATTCTTTGGCTTATGAAGAAAACTATTTGCTTGTTTGTTTTTAATAAAAAAAATGGATGTCATTTGAGGAGACCTCAGGAAAACCTCAAGAAAAAGCTTTGGAGCAGAATTTAAAAATTTATTATACATACTTGTACAACAGGAAGAATGATGCCAATGAAAGTGAACATTCATACACATGGTTTATTTTGAGGTAATAACAAGGGGATCATGATTGTAAGACGGTGCAAATAACATATAGAATATAAATATTTTCAACAAGAGTATACAATTGGTTTTAGAATCTGGAATTGTCTAGCATGTGATCATCTAAAGAATTCCTTGCAAGAACTATAGTTTGAATTGTAACTGGGGTTTATTATATAGGTCTAGGGTTATCTTGCTAATCCTTTGGAAAATTATTGTTCCCCATCGTCCTTAGTTGATGAATTGATAGTCGGATGAGGATTCCAGCTAGGTCGAGTATTTGGTAATTTGGTCCCATATGACGTATTTCATCTTCACCATATGATTGTAGGATAGTATCAACAAGCATTATGTACTTGAGAATACTTATGCATAGTGAGAAGGAAAAATCAGTAAAGGAATGTCTTTTTTATTTTGGTGTGTGTAATTCTTTTAAAGGTCTAAATGGTTGTATTTCATATTAGTTAGTTTCTGAGAAAATCAGCTTAACTTTCATCTTTAAGTTCTATGCCAACTTTTTTTTTTTTATCAGCAAAAATATATATATTGATATAGAATAGAAGCAGTACAAGTAGTACTGGTAAGTTTACAACCTAGCAAGAACAGAAACAGAACAGAGGTGGCTTAATGCCTAGAGAAGCATGAGAAAGACACCTACGTTCTGACTTTATGTACAAATTAAGCCCTCCCCTAGGTACCAAAACATTCCCTCAAATTACTGGACCAGTAGTGAAAAGGGGAGTCAAATCCTAATTCCAAATTTCTGAGCCATGACCAACAGAAAAAAATAGCGTCCTCCATCAACTTCTGGCCGTTGAACGCTTCATTGTGGAAGATAATTCTGTTCCTATGATGCCAGATACACCAAGTCAGAGCCACCCACCAAATCTGCCATCTCTGTAACTTGAGTCCTTTTTTATGGCAGAAATGATCTTTCGGGACAATAGAGAAGGCCCCAACCATGTTCACCCAGGACATAGATTCCCACCACAGCGGCAGAATCCTCTCTCACCTGAAAAATAAGTGAGAGGCATCCTCCGCATGACATCTACAAAAAGGGCAATTAATATCGCTGATTTCCAAGTTTCTTCTCAAATTAATCTTAGTGGGCAGTCTGTCCCACAACAGTCTCCAAGCAAAGCATGAGGCTTTAGAAGGAACCTTTAATTTCCAAAGTTCCTTGAAAACTTCATCCTGGTTTTGACATAGATCGTCCCTGTTGAGTGACTTATATGCGCTTTCCACTGTATATAACCCACTTGTATTTCCCTCCCATAACCAAGAATCAGGTAGCTGCCCTTGTACCCCAAGCACCGACTGTATATCCTCCAGAAATTTTATTGCCACTTCTATTTCACCCTCCATGAGCAGCCGACGCCATTGAAACTGCCATTCCCAGCCATCCTGACCTATTGTTCCCATTTGCTGAATGTAGTGGTGCTGCTGTTTAGAATTCTGATACATTCTGGGATATTTTACCATCAAAGGCACCTTATCCACTACCCACCCATCTTCCCAAAAGAGCACCTTGGACCCACAGCCCACCTTCCAACTTAATTTTCTAGTAAACCAGCTCCCCTCACCATTCAGACTACCTACTGCACTTAAATCCCTCCACCATATAGATTCTTTGGCAGACCTCCTAGGCTCATCAAGATTTCTCCCACCTCCATACTTTGATTCCAATGTTTGTGCCCACAATTCATTCGTATGGTGAAATAAGTTCCAATGCCACCTTCCCAACAATGCCTGATTAAACTTCAGAAGATCCTTAATACCCAAGCCCCCTCTCTCCTTCGATAGACACACATAATCCCAGCTGATCCAAGGGATTTTCTTCTGATCCATGCTGCCACCCCATAAAAAACTCCTCTGTAACCTTTCCAATCAGGTCACAACTTTCGATGGCACCCTGAAAAAAGAAAAGAAAAATATAGGGATTGAGTTAAGGACCGATTTAATCAAGGTCACCCTTCCACCGAAAGATAAGTATTTTTGTTTCCATTTGGACAGTTTTCTCTCACATTTCCTAATTATAAGATTCCAAGTCTCACAGCTCCTCGGATTTTCCCCGATTGGAACACCCAAATACGGAAAAGGTACTGACAACACCCTGCAATTAAGAAGGCTGGCAGCTGAGGTAATCCACTGCTCATTTTTTCTAAACGCTCCAAATCTGCATTTATCACAGTTTATCCTCAATCCAGCAACCATCTCAAAACTTCTCAGCATCACTTTAATAATTTTGACATTTTCCATCGTTGCTGTCCCGAAGAAAATTGTATCATCGGCGTACTGAAGTATACTAATATCAACTTGGTTCCTCCCCACCTTGAAGCTGTCATACAGATTTTTCATTTGGACTTCTCTCATGAGCCCAGTTAGGCCTTCCGCTACAATATTGAACAAAAAAGGGGCGAGGGGGTCCCCTTGTCTAAGACCTCTCTGAGGAACAAATTCGGCTGTTGGACTTCCGTTTACCAAAATTGATATAGAGGCAGATTTTAGGCACCCTTCAATCCAAGATATCCATTTACTGCAAAAACCCATCCTCTTCATCATGTAAATAAGAAATTCCCAATTTACCGAGTCATAAGCTTTTTCATAGTCCACTTTGAATATCAAACAGCTCTTATTACATCTTTTTGCCTCCTCCACAACCTCGTTTGCAATTACCACAATATGTAGTAGTTGACGCCCTTCAATAAAAGCAGATTGGCGATCATCAATAATGATTGGCATCACCTTCTTCAATCTTGATTCCAACACCTTAGCCACAAACTTGTAAACACAACCTATTAAAGAAATAGGTCTGTATTCATTAAGATTCTGAGGATCGTGTACCTTAGGAATCAATGCTAAGAATGAAGCATTCCCACCCTAAGGAAAAATTCCATTTCATAGAATTCATCCATGAAGCAAAGCAAGTCAAGTTTAATGATAATTCAGAATTCCTTGATGAATTTGAAGTTCAAACCATCCGGTCCAGGGCTCTTCTCGCTGCCACAACTCCACACCGCTTCTCTCACTTCAGCTTCGCCAAACCGCCCCACCAGAAGATTGTTATGGTGCTGTTCCAGCTCCCTAAATTTAACACCATCTAATTTAGGCCTATCCATATCAGATTCTTCATATTTGTTCTTGAAAAAGAGTCTAATTTCCTCCTTCACCCTACTTGGTTCCTCAATCCAACTCCCACCAGCAAACACACCATTCACCATATTCTTCCTACGATTCCAGTTTATTGTCCAGTGGAAAAAGCAGGAATTACAATCCCCTTCTTTGATCCATCTGGATCTAGCTTTTTGTCTCAGCATTGAAGCATTTGCCTTTGCTGCAGACCACAAATCCTCCTGTAATTGCTTTCTCTTTTTAATCTCAGCCCCAGTCAATTGTCTGTCATCAGCTTCAACTTCTAGCTTATTGATCTCCGCTTCTATGCTTGTTATCCTCTGCTGAATGTCACCGAAATGGGCTTTGTTCCATGCTTTTAACTTCTGTTTAAGACTCTTTATCTTCTCTTTTAACATATAACCCCCCCAACCAAAGCCCAAGTTTGCATTCCAGGTCTCTATAACAACCTTCCTGAAATTAATATCAGCCAGCCAGCAATCTAGAACCCAGAACGGTTTCGGACCCCAGTCAACTAGAGAGGATTTAAGCAGTATTGGACAATGGTATGAGAAATTGCGATCCAATGTAAATTGAGTGTTACCCTGCCTTAATGTCAACCAATCTGCAGAAACAAGAGCTCTATCCAATCTACTTTTAGTTGTTCCATTTGGTCTATACCAGGTGAATTTTCTCCCAGCCCGAGGCACCTCCTCAACTTCTAAATCCTCAATCCATTCATTAAACTCCTTTACAATACCTTCATCCAGCAACCTTTGACTTGTACCCAATCGTTCAGATGGTCTTCTAATGTTTTTAAAATCACCTATTATGCACCATAAACCTCCCAAATTGGCTCTCCTTAATACTCTAATTTCCTCCCAAAAGGCTCTTTTCAAAGCTGATTCACAGGGTGAGTATACATTGATAATAGTAACTTTCCTATTTTCTACTACCCAAGACCCTTCCAGATAGATGAACCCACTTCCAGTCACCTTTTTCTGTAGTTTAAATGAGTCCTCATTACAGATATATAATAGACCCCAGCTTTGTTACATGCAGGCAGACATTCCCATGTAGCAGTAGAATCCCCCCACAAAGCTTGGCATAGCACCTTGTCAATAATTTCTTTTTTTGTCTCCTGTAAACATAGCATATCAATTTTTTCTTTGCACACTATTTTTCTTATAGAGCTCCACTTTACACCCCTCCCCAGTCCCCTAATGTTGTAAGACAAGATCTTCATCTCTATGCCAACTTACTAAGTACTTCTTTTCTTGGGTGCATTATTCTTCTCATTTTATTTGGACTTTTGGAGAAGTCTTGTTGGCTGAAAAGTTCTTGGCATTATAATTGACAACTAGGACAATGATCTTTTTCTTTCAATTTGTCTGATACGAATTCTGAAATTTTTGTATTATCTAAAAAACATTTTGCAAGAACTAACTAAGAAGTGTACTTGAGGGTTATTATAGAGATGTGTAGTTAGTTTTTCACTTTCTAACTAGAAGTTAAGCTACCATTCTGACTTGCTTATCCTTTTGGAAAATTATTTATTATCTTAAAAGTGCCGGTGAATACTGAATAGCACAATTTACAATGGAATGCAAAGACACATCATACAGTAGTTCAAGCTAGATTAAGTATTTGATGAATTAGTATATTACTCTAGTATAAGGTAGTTTATCATATAATTGCAGGATAGTATCAGCCCCTTATCATCTCTTTTTCATGCATGATTCGCTGACTACAAGTATTATGCTGTTCAGGTTCCTAATATATATTGGAAATTGGAGTAATAGAGAAACTAACGAATTAGAGTTCCTTCTGCACTTGGCTTTATTAAATCTATCCTCCTATCCAGATAGGAGGTTTTGGACTTTGAATCCTTATATAAATTCTTTTCACAGGTTTTTAACTCTATTTCAATCATGGAAGGCATATCTTTCCTTGACAAATCTATTTGAAAAGCTAAAAATCTCTAAGCATCTAAAAGTCAAGCCCTTTGTTTGAACAATGACACATGATAGGATGAGTACTTGTTGCATATATGTAAAGCTTGCAATGCCCCTTGATGTGTGTTATGTGTTGGTGTAGTTTAGACATAGTAGATCTCATATTTTTATTATTGAGAGGAGGCAGAGCTACTTTCTTGTGGGTTAACATTTTGGGGATTCACGATGAATATCGAGTGTCTTTTCATCTTGAAACAGTTTATGTTGAAGGTTTTGGCCGGAATAAGGAGGCTTAGGCTTGTTGACAATGTGCAGTTTTGTCAGTCTTATGGTTTGTTTATTTGGGTGTCTCTTTGATCTTAGGATTTGCTATGGAATAAGTGCATGTTTGGAACTATTGTTTGAGATAATGCTTACTAGTTTTACAAAATCTCTCTTCGAAAGTTGGAAAAAATAAGCAAGTATTTTTGCAAAATAAGTTGAACCAAACACACAAAGATTGGTTTTGGCTTCTAATTGGCTTTCTGCATTTGGTTGTTTAAAGGAAATTTCTTTGATTGATAAAGGAAAAAGAGGGGAAAAATTGTATGATTGCATGAACAACTATTATGGGGTACTTGGAGCATACTTGGTATTATGAACAGCTATCATGGGATACTTGGAGCATACTAGGTGCCTTGAAGGAACATACCAAATTAATGATTAGTTATCTGGTTTTTGATGTTTGTTACTTTGGAAGGAACTTAAATATTTGCTCAAAGCTCAATGTATCTTAGTCCAATTTTTAGTACTCATTTTCTTCTTCCTTTTATTTTCTATTTTTCTATACAGTTTGTTTTGTTTGGAGAAATTGTGCTGGCACAGAAGGTAATGTATGAAATATTTGGGGATGATTTTCTCGTAAATTTTGTATCGAAAGGATTTTCTTCTGCACATTGCCCACCAGATCAGGCAGAGCAATATCGTCAAAAATTGCAGGTATTCAAAGTTTATGGAGCTGAAATGTTTATAGTATACTTCTCTAGTCCTGCTGAAATAATAAAAAATATTGGGCGAATCACATTCCCAGGAATATTATGCCTGGAAATATTATTCCTATGAACATGTTTGTTTGCAATAGTAATTTTAGAAGAAACAAATTAAATTTATTTAATTAAAAATAAAAAGGAAATGTGGGAGAATGAAGTGGGGAAAGATAGTTATTGTAGAAAATAACTTCATTCTCACATGAATTCAAATATTCACCCTTCTTCATGGGAATAGGAAGCAACACGAATTGTGAATATTTTGCATTCCTGGGAATATTTTTATAAAACTTGTACCAAACCTGGAAATATGATATTCTTAAGTCCACATTCCCGGGAATCTTGTTCGATAACTGTTGGGAAGTCTCACATCTCATGCCTTAACTCTTGGGATGTAACTTATATATCTGTTAGGTAACTTTACTTGGTGCCAATTGGTTTTAAGACAAAATCTAACATTGTATAGGAGTCTATAGCCTATCTTGGTCAATCACCTATTATATTAGTCTCGCCTGTTCTGGCAGACATTTCTAGAGAGGGTGTCTTACAAAGTCCCACATCGTCAGCCTCAGCTCTTGGTGTGCAACTTATATATCTATTGGACAACTTCACTTAACGTCAATTGGTTTTAAGTAGAAATCTAACGTGATATCAAAGCCTATAGGTCATCTTGGTTAATCACCTATACTAGTAGGCTTGCCTGTTTTAGCAGAAATTGGTAGAGGGGGAGTGTTGATATGTCCCACATTGTCTACCTCAACTCTTGGGTGCAACTTATATATTTGTTGGATAACTTCACTTAGTGCTAATTGGTTTTAAGATGAAATCTAACAATAACTTGAAACAAATGCCTCTATTGATTCATTTTGTTCCATATTGTTTCCTGCAACAACTTCTCTGCCAGTCTTATGTTGTCAGTACTCAGTAATTCAATGAAAATATAATTTATTTATTTATTTATGCTCTGCCCTCTGAAATGTCTTGCCAAGTAAAGTGAATCTTAGTGTGTTGTTTTTTAACTGAATCACCCATTGAATATCTGTTGTAGTGGGCTTAATATTCCCGATATTTTTTTGCAGGGTGGTGATTTCAAGGCACTAAAATCTTTCTATCAGTCACTAGTGGAAAATTTGAGAGTGCAGCAGAATGGAAGCCTTGTGTTCAGATAGCACACTTGTATCGGAAAAATTAAAGAGTCCTCTTCCTATAAGCCTATGTTTTTTGGCCGTCTCCTAGTTTGGGGCTTGATTTCAATTTACATAAGGTAATTATGATTGCGTTTGATGAAATCAAGTTTGAGGTCTCTTCTATTTTTATTTTATTTTTCCCAATCACTTGTAAAATTTCCCCCTAAATAGTGCGTGCGGTCATGAAACGGTGGACACTGCAGGGTTGTGTATATAGCTTTTGCGGATGAGCGATGGATATTCTGCTTGCCCTAATTTTGATGAGTTCCTCATGCAGCCTGACCAATCAGCTAATTGTTTCAGGTCTTTCTATATTCTTTTTGTCCCTCACTTGTAAATTTTTTATATTCTCTTTAACAGTGGAGTTCCATCCATCGGTTTGAAGCTTGTCAATATGAGATCAAATTTTGGTGTTTGATTTCTCAATTCTCTTTCTCCGTGTAATATCGCATCCGTTTCCATTATTTATAAATACGAATTCGGTTTATTCGTTTGTCTTTGGAGGTTAAATTATGGTCTACATCATTGAGCTTTTTATGTTCCGCACAATGTTACTCCCTTCGGTCACTTTATAAGATTTTCTTTTTTACCTATTTCATATTCTTCAAGAAAAATAGTCAATTTAATTAATGACTTTAAAATTATTAATAATTTGTAATATTATAAAATTATCTATATTTTTTAAAATAATCACATCTCTTTATTTAATTGTTTTTCATCTAATTATTACACATCTTCGAAGATGTTAAGAGAGAAAAGTTGTTTCATTAATTTCTACTTCATTCATTTCAAAATTACTTATGTTTAAGATGATTGAGATTTTTTTATACAGATTAAGAAAAATAAAAAATTTCAAGACAGTACTCCATTTAGTCTTATATATAAGAAATAAAAGATTAATTTCTTGGTTGAAGGAAGAAGAGGAGAAAGAGAAGTGGTGAGTTTAAATTTTTTCTATTAACAAAAATATTTGCTTTATAAAAAATATTTTTTATCCTAATTATAAAATGTATATTACTACTTTATTACTATTTTTATCTCTAATTAAAGTTTATTAATTATATACATTCATTTCATGAAAGTGAGTAATAGAACTATCAACAAAATATATTTATTGATTGAAAAATCATTTATTGAAAAAGGTTTAATGTCATTATTTTATTTCTTGATTGTTTTATTTTAATACATTAGATTTTAAATATTTAATTTTAATCTTTTATATTTTCAAAACTTTCATGATGATATTTTTTTTTTAATCAACAATCTTAATTTTATATTAACTTTTAAATTTAAAAATAATTAGTTTAATATATTGTGGATAAAAACTGTCATTATCTTCGATTTAACACCAAACCCAGGAACCCCAAAGAAGCTTGGCTTATTCAACGTATCTCTCAAACTCAAACCCAGAGGATCACGGCCGCAGCTGGATGGACGAGGCAGAGGAAGTGGCGAAGTTGGAGAGCATGTAGTCAGCGTCAGAGGACGTCGGAGGAGCGCTAGAATTGGAGGAGGTGGCGATCGAGGTCGGTGCGCTGCGAAAGAAGCTTGTTGAGTTCCATGTCCTACTTGACTATCATTTAAAACCATACCTACTTGACTATCAAATATGTTTTGTTGGAAAATCAACCGTTTATAATAATGTATAGGGTAAATATGAACTTTTGTCATGTTTTATATGAAATTGATGTTACTAATATCAAATTTTTCATAACTTTCTCAATTTTAAAATCTTAAAGAACCAAAAAATCTTCAAACAACGTTATTTCAATTAATATATCATATTATCATCTCCATTAATATTAATAGATGCTTTGCACATTTTTGTTAACATATATTAACATTTTTGCTAAAAAAAAATACCAAAACAAAATTCTTTAATTATAAAAAACTAAAACGAGACTTTTAAAACTTAAAAATTGAAATAAAAAAAACATTAAAACATATAAAATCGAAAATCATATATAGCCTAATATATATAGTAATTTCAACATATTTATTTTTTTACAATCAATTAAAATATTAGTTATCTAGGACTTTCCAACCACCAATAGGAAGGATCATTATTGACCCTTGTGCTCCCAAGATTCAGATAACTATTTTAGGTAAGGGTGTTCATCAATCCAGATCAATCCAATAAACCTGACAATCCCAAATAAATCAATTAAATTGGTTTGGATTTTTTCTTAGTTCGGGTTTAACCCAAACCAAATCAATTAGAAATGATGATAATTGGTTTGAGTATTGGATTAAGAATTTTCAAATCTAAACTAACCCGAATCAAACTAAATATATATTGTTATTATTTTATTATTTCTTAAATGCTAAAGTTATTTATATTTTTATGTTATTTTGTGTATCTCCTTTGTATTTTATGTCTATCACACGCATTCATAGAGATTCACTTTGATACTTTGATTTTTCTCTCACATAAGACTAAAAGGGTAACACATGCACTCATAGGGCCTTCTCATGACGGTAATTGATGTTGTTGAGCCTTCTCTGGATCTCCACACAGTCTGTGTTGACAATACAACTTTGACTTTGAGACCTCTTCAAGATGGATTTGACTAATTGGTGTATGTCACAAGATTATATGTTAAAATTGTTATTTTATATTTTTTTCGAAACATATATATATATATATATATATATATATATATATATTATTGAATATCTAATGATCCGAATCAAACTAACATGTTCAACATCGATTTGGTTTGGTTCGGGTTAGACAAAAAAAAAATCTAAAATGTGAATCAATTAATATCAATTGATTCAGATTTTATTTTTTTCCAAAATCCAATCCAATCCAATCCTATCCATAAACACTCCTAATTTTTTAAGTCATGTGTTCTGATTAAGACTTAAGAGGTAAGAAAAGAAATCAGAATCAATAAATCAGTTCAGAAGTAGTGGTAGTGTAAATTTATTTTTTCTCATGTGAATTAATGTCTAATGGCTTGATTACAGAAAAATCTTACGTATATTGGCAAGTATTGAGGCTGAGCATTTAGTTTACTTTACGTGGACACACTATTAGGAATCCCTCTACATGTAACGCCGGGTTGAGAGGTTGGTGCAAGTAACTCGTAAGGTAAAACCCCTGCGCCACAACGGTTCCTGAGTGTTGGATCACGGTTCCTTGTCTCAATCTCGTTCTCTATCCGTCTGATCTCTGTGGAGAAGCTATAGAATGCCTGAATGATCTCTGCATCACCTGACCAAATGGATGAGTGTCGCCGCTCTCCCAAATACTCCTCGTCGGATGAGTGGGTAGAGAGTATGTCAACAATAGCCATATATTTCGTAGCTTGTAACACGCTGGGCAACGCATTTAGGAAATACTTTTGGGGATCTGCTAAGAAATTGGCATATTCAGTACTATTACTCTCGACTTCTGCTTCTGGTATTAATTTTCTCATTAACGGAGGACGATTGGGCACATAACCTCCGTAAGGGTACTGCCCAAAATTAATAGCTGCATGCTGTGCGGATACCGTCCAAATCAAGGTGGTAAGGATAGACACAAGATCCTCACTATTATTCAATGTGGGCCACCACCTTTCATGCCTAAGATCGGCGTGGCCCACATTGATTGACTCAGAGTACCAAGCTTGTAGCTCTTTGTCATTGCAAATCAGGCTTGAATTTGAATGGTGGTAGTAGTGGTTCACGTAGGTGCGGACCCAGTTCTCAATTGCAGACCAGATCAGAAGTCCATCCGTTGCATAAGGGTAGTCTTCAATTAGGAGCTTTACACCATTTGGTTGTGTTGGGTCAGGTACCGCCATTCCCCTGCACCAGCCAGTAGGGATGGAATGGAATTCATTCAACTGAGAGAGAGAAAGAGACAGAATTATCATTTTCAACTACTTTTACCTGCGTATAAGATCTGCAGGGAGGCCCTCCATGTCAAAGCGCCACAAGTTTTTGTATGCAGCACAACTGATCTCCATACAGTACCGCCCAGGAGTAAAACAAGACTCAATGATTCCATCAGCATTGATCAGTTTCTGACGAGCTAAAGCATTGATATCTAATGTGTACCTCATGTGTGGATCCAACAGCTTAAAAATAGGATGCATTGCACTTAATTGCCTATGAGCAGACAATATAAATGGTTCCATGCAGGCATGTGTGCGCAACCTTTACCAAACAAAAAAATTGGCTAATTTAACCAACAACATGCAATTTGAAGTTAAATATGTTATATATATATGGTGCTTCCGAGTTCGCTTACCAATGGTTAACAAGTTGGTGCACGCCAGCATCATTGGCACAAACATGAGCTTTGGCAAGCTGCCACTTCCAGTTTGTAGTTGCATCCACAGGAGGGGTAACTACACGTTTCCATCCGGAACTTGGTCCTAGGCTAAGTTCTATAGCAATAGGCTTGAGAGTGCCAAGTGGTGTCAAGAAAAATATGGTACGGGTAGCATAGGATTTTCTACCATCAAGGGCATTGATCCCGTCAAGAAATGGAACATAGACATCGTGGTAATTTATCATAAACAGCTTATTTTCCACTATTGCCTGATAAATTCAAAGGAATAAAGTTAGTAGTAGGCGCCCGATTGTTTAAGAGAACCCATCGGATTTAGAAACAAGACATTGTTAGTCATTTAATTAAGGATTTTGAGGGTACCTGTTGCACGGTCATGCCATTAAGTTGTCCCAGAATATGCTCTTCTTTGAGTGCAGACTCTTGGTTGCCATATATTTCCGGGTCAAGTTTGCTCACCGGTGGGAAAACTTTAATCCCCTCAATGTTAACAGGGTTGACTCCTGCTATTGCTTGCCGGGCAAATTCATCATCTCGCAGCCAGGCAAACTTGTCCTCTGTATGATAATTAAACACATGAGATCATTAGTTTAATCAGCCAGAAAAGCAATACAACAACTTGGTTACAAAAATAATCATTTGTTAGTGCCACTTATGCTAATAAACACTTATTATAATCATCGATGAATTAAGTAAAAGAATTCTCATGAAGCTTAATCCAATCTGGCTAGGAACCGTTGACAGTGACATGGAAGTCCTCCTTTTACGGACACATACATATATATATATATATATAGGAAGGGGATCCACATACTCTAAGAATAACTCTTACTCATCTTTACTATTCATTTTTTAAGATTTAATGGTTGTAATAAGTAACTAATCTTAATCATTAAAGAATACTACATTCTTCTTAAACCGAGTTGCACCAAATAATAGGTAGGCAGGCAAAAAAAGTCCCAAGTTACACAATATATAGCAGTTTTGGCCACATATATATATATATATATATATATATATATATATATATATATATATCTTTTATCTCTATACTCCATAAATAAAGGCACGCCAATAGTTAATATAACAATGAGATCTAAAATTGAAATCTTACTACAAAGAGGTAAATAAGCGAGGTTTAGTTATGTAGGTGAAATTAGTTCAGGCCAAAATTCTAATAATTAGAAGGACAAGGGGATACTCACTGGAAATAATCTTGGGAGTGTCATACTTAAGAAGTCCCTGGCTACATTCTTGTATCTTTGTGAGCACTTGTGGCAATGGATTTTTCTTCAAAATTTCATCAATGTAAAGGTCGTCAATGTCTGAAAATCTGTTGAAGTCATGGTTATTAGCAGAAAGACTAGCCTTAAGGCCAGGGATCAAGTTATGGAGCACTGCCTTGAGCCTCTTGATTACGAATGTGTTCAGCTTAGACTCATTGAATTGCTCGTCTCTTGGTACGTACATAGGCAGTGGCATCTCAACACGACTCTCAGCATGCATATCTGTAACACTCATCAATTTAATGAGTTATGCCAAGTAACTAGTATTACGTAAAACTCAATTCTCTCCTCACCCATCAAAAAATATAAAAAGTATAGAGAAATAATAATCCTAATCCTGGCACAGTCAATGCCTTAAGAACTATATTATAAAGTGAATGGTCAGTTCTCATAGTGATTGAGTTGTTAATGTTACCTGTATCAGTGGGGGGGCGGCCAGTACGACAGCGTCTTGGGTATGGATGATTTTGGGATCCACCGAGAGTTGGTCTGGTAAGCTCAACTCCTTCATCTGGATTTCCCAGATCGTTGTATGTATCGAAATCATATATTCTATCAGATAATGTTCTAACTCCTTTCCCATTACCTCTAAGATTTATCAGCTCCTTCTCCCTCAATACTCTAAGTCCAGCAGGCGTATCACCAGGTAAATATGTCTGACAAAATAAATCAAATAATATATAATATAATTTCAGATTTTTATTTTTTGTTGAAACCAGAATTAACACACACACACACACACAAAAAGACAAAAAATTGTATGTAATAAAATATAAGTACTGTCTTTTTCTAAGTAGTTGTATTAAATTGGGTGGTGTCTATGTTGTCAGTGGTTGAAACGTAAACATTAACCCCAGCATTAGTCAATAAGAATTTTCAAAACTCATTTCACAGGTATAGCTGCTTGTTTACGACTTTGATGAAGACTTTTTCTTTGACGTAAAATAACTACAATACAAAGCAGCCGAGTCTACAATTTGAAAGTTTGAAATTTTTCTATAAAAAAAGAAAATGGAGTGCCTGTTCAACTGATTAGCATTCAAATATAATTAACCAGTAATTGCTTTGACCTTTCCAAGTTGGAAAATTACTGGTTAGTTAGTTACCTTGTTAGAAAAGAATATCCTCTCTCCTTGTACCCACGACTTGCAAGGGAAATGAACTGCTCCACTGACAAACCCTTCGACGGTTATACTTTCCAAGAAGAACTCTCTTTGGTGTTTGTTTGTCACAGTAATAGCTCCAGGGACTCCAAAATTCGAGTCCACAATGAATTCAGTTGTATAATTAACTCTCTCTGCTTTGACGTTGGATTTCTTCGACCAGTCCTTTAGTGCTGCTTTGCTGCTCTTCTTTGGAGATTTAGTTTCTAAGAATCATTAAAATGATAGAAGAAAATTAAAGGACTTTTCTGTTATGAAATGGTCAATTTGTGACACCTAGCTAGAAAAAGAAAATGATTAGAATGGTGAGTTGTGAAAGGATGGCTTACTTGGATCAATCTCGGTGCTGATAAGCTCCAGCACAACATTTTTTGTTCCTATCCTATCATTAATGGCATCCAAATGCTTCAACATAGTCTCTTTGAAATTCTCTTTGATTTTCTTCCTCACTGTAACCACCGCTCTGACCTTGAATTGTACTGGTTTCTCAGCTTGTACTGTCAGTGTGGTCTTTATCAAATCCTCACTGATAGCTGCCACCGGAAACTTTGCTCCCTTCCTCAACCTCATAACTCTTGTGTTTTCGGAAGGAAGCAAGATAGGATTGACCCAGAAGGTGCCATGCTTGTTGTGCAGAAACACTTTGGAGGAAGCAGAAACAAATGAGGAAAAACCCATAAGTTCTTTTGCAAGGGCCATGTTCTGTTTCTTTCGTAGCTTCTTTGCAATGGAACGGGTCGGGATGAGCAGCCTCGTATTTGAATAATAGTTTGAGAAGGCAGTCAGCATCCACCTGTTTTTTTTTAAAAAATTTGAAGAAAAGAAAAACATACATGCATACTACTCCCTAGGCCTATTTATTTGTCAATCCACCTGAATCGACTACCAAGTCAAAACCAGCTTTAGGCAGAATAACTCCGCGTCGACGGGAAACAAACATTTTTTGACCTTTCCAAAAGCTATGTTCCTGAGTACGTTTCATATTTAATTTAATCAGATACATTTTGCGGAATCAATTCTCATAATAAAATAAACATTGAAGCCGTTGCTTAACAGTATTTTTCCCCCTTAAAAGAATCTTATTTATATTTTTCTTCTTTTTTTATGTTTTTTGTGTTTATTTTATTTTTCAAAACAGCCCGAAGTTAAAAGAATTTAAAATTTGATTAAAATCAGAAACAATTTTTAATTCCTTATAATGAAATACACTGTTTCTTTTCTAAAAGAAAACAATTTTTATGATTATAATCAAACATAATTTAGTTTATGTTTTTTTAATCTCTAAAAATAATTATTGGATTATTTTATACTAGAATTAGTTTTTTAATCCGAAAAA
>PYAF01004908.1:73762-105654 GCA_007407185.1 Glycine tomentella
AATAAAATTCTATTTTAAGAACCAATTGAAATTATGTCTAGTAGAAAGAGTTGATCTCTCACAATATGTGATAAATCAATATATGAATTCTCACTAAAAGAAGTATTTATATTTAATGTCATATCATGTTTGGAATAGTTAAACATTTGATTATGTGTAAGAAACAAAAAATGACAATAAATTGAGTTGAATTACACTTTATTTAATGTATGTTTAATTTAACTTATTTTTATCAACTTTCAGATGATTTTAAAAACTAAATTTAAGCATTATTAAGCATTAGTAACTTATTTTTAAGCATTATTATTTTAAAAAAATAGGAATAGCATTGGATTTATCTCATGGGTTCTGTTAATTCATGCTTTTAGGTTTAAATATCTTTCAATTCAAAATAATTTATTATTTTTAACTATCTAAGGAAGATTTTTTTTAACCCAAGATATCTCTTGACCAAGAGCAAGAGATTAATCTCCCTAAGTATTAAAATTTATTTAAAGAATTGATATCTCTTAACAAAACAAAACATCTAGAACCTTATAAGTCCTTAAAATATGAAAATACTCTTACTTTTTCATTTAATATTTTCTATTTCAATCAAGATTTTAATAGTTTTTAATTATTAAAAATACTATCTATTTTCTTTATATAAATATTTATAATTTTACTTTACACTATGAAAACACTCTCTAAATCATGTCTTGTCGTAATTAAATATGTCTTTATTTTTGTTTTATCTTAAACCATGACTTGTATGATCATCCTAATTATTTATATCCCCTAGGAATTAATTTTCATATATATAACATTTTTTAAGAAATGTTGATTTGATAGAGCAGCTCCTTTTTTCCTGACAAATTAGCTTGCTGCAAATTATAATTTATAATTCGGGTGTGCCTCCAAAACAGAGCAAAGGTTTTTTTTTTTTTTTTTTCCCTGAATTTGTTCAACTCTAGGACTAGGATAGCATACTTTACTTGTTGTGAGAATTGAAAAATGTTGTCATTTGGATGTTTGGAACTGCGCAGATGATGCAAAACAAGAGCCTCGAGAAGAATTCAGCGATTGGCCTGATGGTTTTCTAGCAATTGGTACATTTGGAAATAACAAAGAAGTAAAAGAAAAGACAGAGAAGCACATTCTTAGAGAGGATCCATCCTCGTCTGAGGAAATAGCAGACTTCACTCCTGAAGAAATAGGTAAACTACAAAAAGAGTTAACTAAGCTGTTGACACAAAAACCCAATGTGGAAAAGGAAATTGCTGAGCTTCCTCTGGACAGATTTCTCAATTGTCCATCAAGCTTGGAGGTTGATAGGAGAATCAGTAATGTACTTTGCAGTGATTCAGAAGATAAAGATAAAGATGAAGAAAAAGAAGAAGAAAGAGAAAAAGAGGAACAAGAAGATATTGAAAAGACACTTAGTGTCATACTTGGTAAATTCAAAGAGATTTGTGCAAATAACAGCAAGAAAGCAATTGGGAAGAAATCAATTTCATTTTTGCTGAAGAAGATGTTTGTTTGTAGAAGTGGATTTGCTCCAGCACCTAGCCTTAGAGACACCCTTCAGCTCCAAGAATCAAGAATGGAGAAGGTATATATGCAGTCCATTTAATGTATATATATGTGGGTCTGCGTCTGCCTAACTAATGTAATGAATATTGTATACAGCTTTTAAGGACAATTCTTCACAAGAAAATAAACTCCCAACATTCTTCTCGGGCATTGTCCCTCAAGAAGCGCCTAGAGAACAGGAAGATGCCAAAGGAGGATGAAGCTGAAAATGATGATGGCTGTAAATGGGTCAAGACTGATTCTGAATGTATGTAACTTCATATCATATTAACCCTTCTTAGGTTGCCACACTCTAATAAAATCTTTTTTCTTCCTGCAGATATTGTTTTAGAGATTTAAATCCACCTCAATTTTCAACAGCTCTTTCTTTGCTTGTCAGGTAAACCTTCTATTGTGTCTTTGGCACATGTTATTGTCTTCCAAAGATAATAAATTTGCAAACTTACCATTTATTTTGCCTCAGATCCAATCAAGAAGCCAAGGATATACAAACGATTACGAGGAAGCGTGAAATGGAGCTCATTTTTTTAGTAGAGTTTATCTGTGATCTTGCACCGAGAAATGAGTGGCTCAGATCAGCAGCATCTCTCTGTTTTGTTACCGGCGCCTTCCCTTGTTTCTTTTTCATGGTTGTTTCTGCGAATGCAGAGCAACTCATGTTATACTTAATGTCTTAATAGTAAAAAAAAAAAAAAAAAGAAATAACTGATATGCACGATAAAGTTTGACATTGTGAACACTTCTCATCCAACTTTTAAAATCCACCACCTACTAATTTGTTGCCTTTGGTCCCACTTGGCTCTAGCAAAATGATCACTAGTGGATTATGTTGTTTTAGGTAGGTCAAATTACAAATTTGATTTGTTCTTCACAGTCCTCAAGGACTGATTTGTTCTTCATAGAACTTACTTATACTTAAAGAAAATAGCTTGAGATGTGTGATAGTCACACAGTCCTCAAGGACTAATTTGTAAGATGTGCAAGTTTCTCACAATTTAATATGGTCATTCTAAATTTATTTTAAATTAAGACTATGTTTCACTCAACTTTTTTTTCTTCACTTGTAAGCTACTCTAAAGATAAAGTTAAAAAAAGACTTATATAGAATCAAGTAAAAGTTATTTGTCAATTTTTATTTTTTTAAAATTAAAAACTTCTTTAAAACAAGAAGTTATTTAGTAAAAAAATATTTGTTTAACAAAACGATCATCTCATCTAATAAAAGAGTATATTTATAGGAAACAATGTTATATAAAATTAAATAAAATATGAAAACTAGATATACTTAAAAATAGTTTAAATAACAATTTAGTCCCTTAAAATAGAGAATTTTTAGCTTTAGTCTTTTAAAGTTTGATTTTAGATTTTTTTCTTGTAATTTTTTTTTGTTTTTTTAGTTCATATCATTGGTAGATTTCATTAAGTGTTGGTGTGATGACTAATAGTGATATCATTATCACCATGTCACATTATTAAATGATGACATCATTGAGAAAAAATAAAAAGTGATATATTTGCATGAACTAAATTAAATTTGACATGTTTACAGGACTAAAAAATGCAAGGATTGAAAGCAAAAAAATTCATATTTGTAATGAATAAAAACAAAAAAACTAGCTTCTTTTTAAAGTAGTTAATTTAATAAAATAATATTTTAAAATAAGTAGTTTATTTAATAAATAAGTAGTTTCTTTTTTAAAAATGATATTTATAATTATTTTTTAAAGTTTAAATAAATTGGCAAACTCTAGATCATTTATCATATTCTTTCTCTTATTTAATTACTTTTCAATAAATCAATTAATAGTTGAGAACATGAGATTTGACTCAGTTTTGGATACACATAAAATTACCCTAGATGTTGTGAACTGGTGATTCACTTATTTATTTAGCCAAATATTTCTTGGACACCTCATGTGATAATCTATACCCAGGACGAGAAAGGAAAAAAAAGATACATATTTGATGTGATAGTAAAAGAGAGATAGAAACAAAAGAAAAAGTGTTGATGGATAAATAGAATGTTGGAGTGTCCAAGTATCAATTCGTATTTCAAGTGGAATATAGATGTTGCTGTTTTTGGTTGGCAAATGTAGTATGGAGTGGGCTGTTTTTGAGACGAGGAGGGATTTTTTTTTTTTTTTTCTGTGCTAAGGCGGGCTGTTTCGAAGGTAATATTCTTCTTGTGGAAGCTGGAGCTTTAGCACTTTTTCATTCAATTGTTTGGACTTCAAAAGGTTATTATTGAGATGGACTGCAAAACAGTGGTTGATGGGGTTAAAGGAAACTGTTACGCTCAGTCTCAGCTTGGTGCCATTCTTTGAACATGTAAATACAGACTTAGTTTTTTTCCAAACTTTGAAGACTTATTGGAGCAAAGGGTTTTTCTTGAACATAACTTATAACTTGCATGATTTGTTGGAAAAGATACAAAATTCAAGCAAAGTACATATTTATGACATAATAGTAATACACCCTTATTATACATTGACAGTTAGACTACTGGACATTGAGTAAGCAGACACATGCTAGGTTTTGATGTGTCATATTTCATATGTCATTCCAACCTTGAGAAGTCTGTTGCGTGGGATTGCCATGGAATTCTGGCCTTGTCTAAAGTTCTTTCTGAAGAAGCTATAAACATAGTTGACAACAATCTTATTGAGGATGGAGGAATTTGGGTGAGCTACTACCTCTGCTTCTGCTAGCATATACACGACGCCCTTCTCCAACGCTTTGTCTATGAATTTGATTTCTTCTTCTGCTCCCTGGATGGGTGGGGCAATGAAAGAGGATGACTTGGTCGCACTGGCCCCCAACGATCGAATGGAGTCGGATGAGGCTGGAGACGCAGCAGCAACAGCTTGATCTGGGATTATTCTGTGGGAAGAACTAGTGGCGGACGACCTACCCTTTGTTTCTTTACCTACTGCTGCTGCTGCTGTTATCATCTCAGTCTCAGTTGCAGTTGCAGTTCCGTCAACCTCGAGCATATAGTTCTCTTGTTGAATGAATGCCTTGAGATTTTGTATCAACTGTGATTCAAACTCTGCAGGATCCTCAAGCACGTCATTGTAACCATGCCTCACAACACAACGAAAAACTCTGTATTCTCTTGGCTCCACCTGGCGAAACAAAAACCGCTCATCTGATGCAACTCTACTAACAGGAATTGCCTTGATGGAGACAAACACAACAATTGAATGGATAGATGGTATGCTGTCTATTAAGTGTGGGAATATGGGAGGAATGCCTTGTACTAGCTCTGAGTACAGAAGTCCGATTCCGGGCACTCGCCTTACGTCTGGGTTGTTGGCCACTTCATTCAAATACTCACTTGAAACCTTGTTTTTCAATTCAAACATGTATCTTTCTTTGTGCACATAATGCCATATTCCCATTACCGCAGTCAAGAACATAGCTGATACAATTGGAAGATACCCTCCTCCTGTAAACTTGGTTAGTTGAGAAGAGAAATAAACAATCTCAATGAAGCCGAATCCCAAAAAGAACACACTCACGCGCCACAGACTCTTTTTCCACAAAACAAGCATTATAAGCGATACTAGAGTTGTTGTGATCATCATATCACCAATAACTGCAATCCCTGCATACATCCAATCAAACATACACCACTTAATTCTCATGCTTTTGTCAGTTAGAGTTACCACTAGTCTGGTACTACTAATTTTGTAGCCTCAAACTGGTAATAAATGATTATAGATAGAGAGAGAGAAATTATTACCATATGCATGGCTAATCTTTTCTGTGGTCTTGAAGGCAGCACAGACCACAATACATGCAATCATGAACATGTAGTTGACCTCAGGAATATACACCTGACCCTGATGTTTAACGGAAGTGTGCATTACCCTAACTCTTGGGAAACAACCTAGACTTAGGGCCTGGGATATAATAGAGAATGCTCCTGAAATCATTGCCTGACTGGCTATAATGGCAGCAGCAACAGCCACAACAAATGTTGGCCAATATAAGGGATCTGCATGTTATTATTCACAATTAATATATATAGGGGGGAAAATCAATCCATGATTAATTGAACTTCACTAATCAAATGAACTTCCACTCGTTAAATGATCATCTTGCTCTTTAAAATTAAACAACTTACCCGGTATACTTTCATAGAAAGTATTAGCCACTTTCTCAGGGAACTTCCGTAGAAATGCTGCTTGCCCAATGTATGCAACCACTATTGCAGGACATGTAATGCAAGAAAAGCTAATCTGCAACACATATTAATTATAATATATGATCAATTTAAGAGCAACTAAACAATCAATTGCAGCTTGAAACAATTTCTATGCAGGAATTGACCACAAGGTCTACAGGGAACGCAATGATGAAGTTTGATAAGAACAAATCGGAGTGCAGAAATTATAAATATATAGTGTATAACAATAGTGTGAAATAAAATTATGCATGTGTACAACGTAACATTAAATTTTGTCTAAAAAAAAAACGTATTAAGTTTTTTTTTATAAAAAAACATTAAATTTTTTCAGCATATATATTTGCGTTTACAAGGATAAATTTATTACTTACTTGAATGGATCGTACATTAAAGTGACCCAAGTCAGCAAACATGGCCTCGGATCCTAAGGTTATAGGTATCTTAGTTAGAATTAAAGGTTGATACAATTTAATTAAGAAGATTTAAAATAGATGCTAGCTAGTCACCTGTTATGCACAAAAAGACTCCACCAAGCGATATCCATCCTTCCTTGCCGTTCCGTTTGAAGTAATCATATATATATTTTGGATTAAAAGCACGTAGTACGCCAATGTCATATTTAAATAAATTGTAAAGGCCAATTCCACCGATGAATAAAAACCACACCAAAATTATTGGAGCGAATGAGAACCCCACTTTATCAGTACCAAATCGTTGCACATAAAATAGGATTACCAAGATTGCTATAGTGATTCCCACCACAACATCTAGAGAAAAGAAAAATTAAAAAAACGCGCACACATTAAAAATGACATATGTCAACTTATAACAAACTTTAAAGAAACAAAGACATTTTATTTACGTACCTTGACCTAAAGATGTACTGATCCCACTTACAGCAGAAAGGACTGCACACACATTATAAAAGAATATAATAGTGTCAAGCCAGCTTTCAAATTCCCGAGGTACATGGTCAATATTTTACAAATAATTTTTGTTTTACGTCATTCCTTTAATTTTTTTTTGGTTTAGTATTTAAATTGATGTGAACATTTATAAAGCAAATATACCATAAAATATAGTAAATAGAAACATGGGACACATACACATAAATAATTATTCAAAATTGAAAAACAAAATGAAACTATAAAATGACTAATTAACCTGAAATTGATGGTGTAAGAATCCCGTCTCCTATGACCATGGAAGTTCCCATTATAGCTAGAAGTAAAAGCACAATCCGCGCAAAATGACTGCCCTCAAGCTTCTGCTTTAGTTTCTGGGCTCGTTTCACCTCAGTAGACGGTGTTTCAAGTTTGTAGTTAGACAGCTCCCTGTCCTCTGGCTGTTGATTTGGAATCAAACTCATCTTTATATGCCTACATATTAGCGAATAGAGTGCAAACGCTCCACCTATATATACAAAAACTTATTAGTGATGGTATTATTATTATTATTATTATTATTATTATTATTATTATTATTATTATTATTATTATTATTATTATTATTATTATTATTATTATTATTATTATTCTGTAAAACACACACAATATACTAGAAATAAATGCCATTAATTTTGGAATTGAGTATTTAAAAGAATAAAAAAAAGTGAATATATCTAAACTAACTTATTCGTATAAATTATATTTTGATTATGTTAGACAAGACATTTTAATTAATTTTTAGCTTTTTTTATTAATTGAAAAACTTATTTGATTCTTCAATAATTAAATTTTTTAGTAGCTTCAAACAGTTTTTTAAGCATTACTTGAACTAGTGTTTTTTTTAGTTTCTATTTTTTTTATATTTTCTTCTACTTTTATTATCGATATATTTATTCATTTTTTGTTACATTTTTAAAATAAATTATGGTATTATTATTTTTCTATCATTTTACATTTCTTAATTACTTCAATAATTAGTTTTATCAAATATTTTGAATTTATTAAGTTAATTTTTCAACTTTCATTTTAAGTTACTAGCCAGCTTTCGGCTTCCCGCATCTAGCTAGCTTTTTGGTTAACTCTATCGAACATAACCTTTATTTATGTTCGGCAAGACATTTTAGTTATTTTTAACTTTTTTTATTAGTTGAAAAGCTAATTTAGTTGTTCATTAAATAATTTTTTTAATAGTTTTTTAATATCTTCTAGTTACCAAACATAAATCTAAAATCTTACTGTACAAAACTTTAAAAATACTAGCGAGCAACACAATTTTTTAATTGATTATATGCCTTTAATTTTTTTTTAAAAAAGTTTTCACTGTGGAAGAGGCACCCGAATATATTTTTTGTGTTGGGATAAAATGAAAAATTCATTATTCATTATTTTTTGTTTGGCTTAATTATCAATTTGATCCCAAATTTTAAAAGATTCAATTTAGTCCTCAAGTTTTTAAAAAAATTCAATTTGATTCCCAAGCTTTTAAAAGATTCAAGTTGGTTCTCAATTTTGTAAAAATATATCAATTTATTCCTTTTAAAAGATTTAATTTGGTCATCAAATTTTTTAAAATGTATTCAATTTAGTCCTTAATATTATAACTTTATTTGTTAAAAATGAATAAATTGATGCATTTCAAAAAAATTGAGAACAAAATTGAATCTTTTAAAATAATTTAGAAACCAATTTAATAGTTAAGCCTATAATATTATTCATCTAACCACTAATAGTTCATCTGTTTTATATTCTCTTTCATCCCAATTTCATTTCAACCAAATATTCTTTCTTTTCACTATGTTTCAACTCTTTTCCATCTTTTTACATTTCCCAGGTATTCATTCATTTTCACACTTTTCTACCAAACATTTGTTAAGGCTTTTACACAAAAATAAAGAAATACAATTACTCTCTTTAGTCCTTATTATAAGATTCAAAATTTAAAATTAAAAATGTGATTTGATACTTTTTACAAGGTTCATTCTAAAATATCTTTTGCATTCATTACTTTTTTAGAAAAAATATTTTTAATTAAAGTCAATTTTAGAATGAAGTTATAGCGAAAGAAACATAATTTATTAATGTTTGTAAATTTTGTTTACAATGATAATTTTGAAAAACAAATTTAATTCTCTCAATTAAATTAACTATTTCTCTTAATTTATTATAATTAGTTAATAGTTAATTAGATCTTGTAATAAAGACAGAAGCAAGTAATATTTTATACTATTAGTATTTCATAAAAAAATATTATACAATTTCCTAGAACATATTTAAAGGCTTCTTGAGCTCAATAATCCTTATCCATTAGATTTATTACCTATTTTTGTTCAAGAGTTCTTTACATTGAATGTTGAATTCTAGAAGACTCTCAAAAACTCTTATTTTTACCCACCAAAAGTGATACAAGAATTGAAAATAGATTCTTTACTAAAGATGCTATGCATATCCATTTGATTTGTTAAAAAATATGATACTACAAATATTTTTTTTCCACATTTATTTTAAAAAAGAATTGTGGGACAACGCCAAATTAAATAAAGGAAAATATAACAAAAACTTAACTTTTTATTACTGATTCTTTATCTGAGTTACAAAGTTTCAAAAGACACATATCATATCTCCTATTGCATTTAAATTATCTCATTATCTGATATTTGTAACAACCTTATCATATTATTATGTTAGTATGTATTTTAAATTTGTATTATCTATTAATTAGCTTACATGTATATATTTTGTATTTTGAATTCATATAATATATATAATAATAATATAAATTATATTAAGGTAATTAATATTAAAATTAAAAATATTTTAATAAATTTTATTAAAAGAAGTGTCAAATAAAAGAAGACAGAAAGAGAAATAACAACATATATAAAGGACAATATCATGATAAGTTAATGTTTTTGATAAAATCAAGAACGGATCCAGAGTTACCAAAAGGACAAATTTGACAACAATTCCAAAGTAAATTTGATTTCATATGGCTACAAAATTTTACTTGCTTTTTTTATTATTTATAATAATAGAAGTAGTTAATATTTTGTTTATATTAAAACTAACTTTAATTTATTAAGTAATTCTTGTGTTTCAAAACAAGTATTGTTATTTTACACCGATTAAGAAAAATCATAAATATATAAAAAGAAGTGATAATTTTATAAAACCAACCTTAATATTATATTGAAAAATTAAATATAACACTTATTTTGGTATGATTTTTTTTCTTAAATGTGACACTTATTTTGAGCCAAAAGAAGTGTAATTTTTATGATAAATATTGAAATTTGAAAGTATTAAAAAAATAAGTAAAGATAATATTTTCATAAGCGCTGTTTTTTTAGAAATTTTTATTTATTGTTTAAAGTTTTAAAATAATATTTATTATTATTATTATTTTCCAATGATACTTTTAAAATATAAAAAAATAAAAAATAGAAAATTACTCAATATAATAAATAGAGGATACAATAAGAAATACAACAATTTTAATAAAAATGAAATATAAATTATATCTTTAATTATTCTACCACAATATGAAACGACATTTAAATGGGAATAGTATTATTATAAATATGGAAACATAGAGATGAATTGGAACAAAAACTATACTTTAAAAAGGTAAAATAAAAAAACCAAGAAAAATATAAAGGTCGTCTAGCTAATCAAAGGTGGAATAAGAGAAGTTGGTTAATTTATAGAACGTACCGTTGCCGTTGTCGTTAGCCCACAATACGATGAAGACATATTTAAGCAAAGGTATGAACAGAATGGTATAGATGATGAGAGACAAGACACCAAGAATGTCATCATTGTTGTTAATTTTTTTAGTGAAAGTGCTTGCATACACATAAAGTGGTGATGTACCAATATCTCCGTATACAATCCCTATACTTTGAAATGCTAAGCTCAGCGTCGTCCTCCAATTCATCTGTTATTAATAATTAAGATTAAGAAGTAGAATGATTATATATAGAAACAGTTAACTAACTTATAAAAATTAACATCTATGGAGTACCTACCTGATAGGGATCGTGTGCAACCATAGAAACTCTTCCAGCTTCTAAATTGAGAGAATCTACGCGGCGCAGCTTTGCCCATGATACCTTTCGATCTTTCAGCTTCAGGTTCTTCTCTGCAGTCTCCTTTCCTGTGTCCACCTCTTCCTTGATGCTGGTTCGATCTGCTTCTCCAGACATAGCTTCAGCTAGCTAGCTAGCATTTATATTATATACTCGAGTTGTTCCAAGTTGTGTTTTGCATTGGTTTTTATAGGCACACAAGTCAGATCTTGATACCCTCGTTCATTTCTACATATTATTTTATCGTCAATAATTGTACTATTTTATCTTTAAACCGCGCCTCCCTCGTGAGGTCTCAAGTTGACTTTTAATTTCATGTGTTATGAAAAAACTTGCTTGGTTTACTCTATCGAAAGTATGGAATTTATTATTTCAATTATTGATTGGCTTACTTATATTTTTCCGCATCAGTAGAATTACTACAAAAAAAAAAAAAACTATTTCAGACAGAATTTTTCCGACGGATAAAAATTCGTCGAAAATTTCAGCATAACAGATTTTTCCGACGGAAAGTAATTTTCGACGGATTATTTTCCGTCGGAAATATTTATATTACCAACGGAAATGGCCGTCGATAATTTATAATATGTTCATGTCACTTATGGATCAAATCTTATTTTTTTCGACATATCAAATAGTCTTTCTTTCTCTCGTGACTTGCCTTTATCATGGTGTGTATCTCTATGTCAAAGAATACCTTCAAAAAGTACTATAACAAGTGTTGTAAAAATCTGTCCAAATCGGCTGATTGGACCGCCGGTTCAAGCAGTATCCGGTGATATAATCGGGCTAGTTTGGTAATTGGATCGATAGTGTAATTGGCCCAGAATGATCTAATCAGACCCGGCCAATTTTGCGGTGATCCGATCGATTTTTGAGACCCGGTCTCACACTTCCGTGCTTCATGCTCTCATGCTTCGACCGTCACTGCCACCGCCACTGTGCCACTAGGCACTAACCCACCACGTCGTCGCTTCACGCTTCAGTCATCACCACCACCGTCGTCGCCAAAACAGAAACTAGAAAGGCAAAAGGAAGAGGAAGATGAAGAGAAACAAGTGCAACAGGAAAAGGAAGAGGAAGAGGTGAAGCGCCGTAACTGGTGTAATAGACTAGCAGGAAGAGGCGCAGCACAACAGCAAAGAGGCACAACACAACAGCATGAAGAGGCAAAGCAAGAACCACAAAGAGAAGAATATATATATATATATATATATATATATATATATATATATGGGATTAGGGTATTTTCTTAGTTGGACTAGATATTGCTTCATGTACTCTTTTTATTCCTTTATGTAGTTTCTATTTTACATTTCAAAATGGGTTTCTGACTCATTCTATTTATTAAAAAATGGACTTCTGACTCCTTTTATTTACTATTTACACTCTTTTTTATTATTAATACTTTATTTGTGTTATCAACTTTAATACTTCAATTGTTATTTTGGATTTTAGAGTATGAAATTGTGAATGAACTTTTCTTAATTAAATAATGTTAGTTATATACGTATATATAATATAATTTTGAATTTTTTAATATAAACCTGATCAAATCGAATCAATTACTGACTCACCAGTTGGACCACTGACCCACTATCTTAAATGGATCAATGACCAAACCAGATTTTATAAACTGACTCTAATGCTCAAATCAGACTTTGGCTTAGAATCATAAACTCAATAGTATATTCAAATGAACAATCATTTTTACATGATGGTTCTTTCATTTATATATTAATATTGTTGAGCCTTGGATCTTTGAACATGTATACACGCTAATTACCATTTAGGTAATACATTCTATAACCTTACTTAGCTACTCCTAACCTAATTGTACTATTAATCAAAATTATAAGCTCTAATTAAGGACGAAAGAACATTCAACCATGTACATCTTAAGGGTCAAAGGGGTATTCGACTATATACATTTTTAGGTCATATTTTGATTGTGTGACTTCAAATAAATGTTCAAATGTCCTAATCAAATATTTATTCGATATAGAATATGTAAATATCAGAAATGACATTAATTTTAATAAATTATCAGTATAATGATTTATATTTATACAAACATTTAATTATGTTTTTAAAATTATTATTATAAATTTGATAATTTTTTCAAATAATAATTCATAATTAATTAATATATATGATGTCGTGATATAAGTGGTATGCATGTTAAAAAAAATCATATAATAATTCAGAATTAATTTTTTAAAAGTGTATTTTTCAATTAAATAGTATTTTTTTGTTACAACCTGTGGTGCTGTGGTTGCACTATTTTATGAGATTCTTAAATTAAAGTATAATTTAAAATCGTTATCATTAGTTATAGGAAAAAAGTTTGCACCAATACCGGAAGTACATATGTTTCATTAAATTATCGAAAATCACGCAAAAAAAATACTCGTTTGTATACGCGAACGCGACATCAAATCTTTAAGTTTTTAATATAATATAATACTAAGAATAATTTTATAAAATTAATAGTTTTTCATTTATTTATTATTATTTTAATCCGTTTAACATAATTTAGAAGGACACTTTTTGGAAATAGGAAGTAGTAAATATTTGGATAAATAGTTATTTTTATCCTTGAATATATAGAAACTGACAAATTCGTCACCTAAAAATGAACATTCAAATTTTAGTTATCGAAAGTAAAAAATGTAATAAATTTATCCATCCGTTAACTTCTGTCTGATACTGTTAATGAACGTACACATGTGACATATTCAAGGATGAATTCGTTAACACTATATATATATTAAAAAAATAATTATTTATTTAAAATATAATTTAATCTTCAATTTTTTATCTTTTTCAATTGTTCAAAACATAATATTACAATAAAAACTTAAAGAAAACAAATATAAACATAAATTAAAAGAAACATAATAATAAATATAATATTAATTAATCAAATATTTTTATTTAAGTCTCCCTTTTAGGTAAAATACTACTACAATAGAAATTTCAGAATCAATATTATATTTATTATTTGTTCTAATTTATAATTGTTTTCCTACTTTTTTTAAGTATTTGCAACAGTTAAAAAGAGTGAAAGATAAAGTTAAACTATATTTGTGATAAATAATTATTTTCTATCCATAGATGTATAGAATGTTAAGATATCCGTCCCTGAATTTACTAGATTCTTTTATTAATGGTAAGGGACAATTTATTCAAAAACGAAATCACTATTTATCTTAAATATTTTCGAATAGTTCTATTTTTTTTTTAATAAATGTGAATGATATCGAGGAAGAGTAAAGCATAGTATCGTGAGGGTTGGGGTTGAAGTGGTGTAAACGAAAAGCCCCAAGACACTCTGTAGAATTTATAAATAGGTGTGCCAGTTTTGGACCGCAGGGAAAGAAGCAATGGAACCTCGTGGTCGTGGTTTTGGTCGCGGCCGTCGCTCTCCGTCCACTCCACCGGTAATTCATATTGATTTAACTGGTTTCTTTTTTTACTGTAATCAAGAATTTTTCTTTCTTTTTTATAAAAAAATATTTTTATGTGGTGATATGATGCATGGGTATGGGTAGTTTGTTGTTAGATGTGAGGAATCTGAGCGCGGTAGTGGCAGTAAGGAGAAGAATTCAGCAGTTGATTCTGATTCTGTTGGAATGAGAGTGGGAAAGTTAAGCATTGACGATGATAAGCCGCCAGCAGCAGCAGAAGGAGGGTTCGATATATGTCCCCCTAAACCTAAAGAAGCTGGAATGGTCCTTCTGAAGGGTTACCTGTCACTAAGCGATCAGGAGATGATAGTGAAAAGATGCAGGGAGTTGGGGGTGGGCAGTGGAGGATTCTACCAAAATGCATTTGAAGATGATGTGCCTCAGAAAGAACTCGGATCCTCAGTCCGATCAATACGGAGACCGACGCCCATTTGACGGAGCAAAGCCACCGCAAATTCCTCCCGAGTTCCATAACTTGGTCCACAATGCACTCACGGATGCCATTGTCAATTTTTACTCCCAAACCGACCGTCTTGGTCTTTATCAGGACAAGGATGAAAGTCCAGATAGTCTTCGCCGAGGCTTGCCCGTCGTATCCTTCTCCATTGGAGACTCTGCTGACTTCCTCTATGCTGACCACATGGATCTCCGCCACGACCCACAAAAATTGCTACTCCAGTCCGGAGATGTTTTTATCTTTGGTGGCCCCTCTAGAAATCTATTCCATGGCGTCATCTCTATTCATCCAAACACTTCCCCCAACCTCTTGCTCCAACATACTAATCTACGCGATGGTCGCTTGAATCTTACCTTTAGACAATACTAAATTCTATGCATTGCTACCTATTTTTTTAAGTAATGAAACAATGCTCGTAATGCTATGCTAATTTTGATGATACCTGTAGTTTCTCATCGCTTTTTAAATTCTACTATAGTTTTTAGTTGCACTGCTTCTCTATCATGCATCCCTCTCTTATTACTGCAATTTTGTCATTATGCTTGGATTGATTAGTTTGTTGACCACAAGGTATGTTCTTTCCCTTTATAACCAAGTATTGCTTTTGCATTTAGTCTAAATAGCACTATTGTCCCTCGAATTAGCTTTCTGATGTGCTTGACTCTGCCACACTTGTATCTTACTATGGATATCCACAAGAAAATCATTTAATAACTCGATTTTGAATTTGTCAATAAGAGCCATGAACACTTTACTTTATTTTCATCTACCAAGGAAATTGAAATTTAACATAAAGTCAGTGCAGTTTTTTTTGGGTACAAATAGCATCATAGATCAACATTGCACTAAAACAGAGCAGTCCAAGCTTTCGTTATCAATGTTTGGCTCAATCATGTTTATTAATTTAACTAATAAATAGAATTAGAGTTATATTGTTGTGAAGCAGTTTCTTGACTTAGAATCAGGCTCGGTTCTCCAAAGCTAATGCAGCGGAATCAATATTTACAAGTAAACAAGAATAAACTTTTTGCTTTAACTTGTCAACTGTCTCCACCAGCTCTTCACTTTCTATGTTAGAACTGCTTCTCAATTTATCCAGCCACTCATTTGCATGTTTAAGGTGTGATAATGTGAGAGCTATATGGTTGGCTTGCTCCATCTGTCTTCCTGCATTATCCTTACTTTCCTTGCCCATCTCTTGCGAGCCAACAGAAAACCCAGCATCTAATATCTTTTCCAAGTACATCAAAAACCATGATCTTGTTTCATTTAAAAAGACCTCTTTCAGCTCATTGATCTCTTTCGTGCCATCCTCTTTGGCCCATTCATGCTTCTCAGTTCTTGATAGTTCAGTTAAGCGTTTTGAAGAATTTGATGTGCTTTTAACAGGCATCACACCTGCCTTCTTGCCTGATTTATGTTTTTCTGCAGGAGTTGGAATCTTATATAGTTGAAGTGGTTTATCTTTGAGCTGAGTCGTACCATTTGGCTGGTCCATGAGTTGCTGTAGGGCAAAAAAATTGTTCAGTGTGGCATGAGGGTTCTCTGATGATGCATATGAGCAGATATTGGCAAACATACTGAAAACCAAAGATGAAGAGGTAATAACTGAGGGTCAGAAAAAAAGCAAAAGGAATTAGGCATTCATTTTTCCCCCAAATTAACTAATGTGTGCCTAAGTTTAGATAACAAAAAAACTCTGTATACCTTAGGCATTTAACTATTGTTGCTGCATATGCTTCTTTTTTGGACTTCTACTACAGTCTGAGAGGTGATAATTTCTATTTATATGTAAATTATGCATTTAAATTACATAATAATTATCTTTTTTCCCTCTTTAAATGCTTATTTTGTGATTGAAACGTAGAAATTTATCTTCTTCTAAGCTTTTATCCAATAAATGCTAAAATTAATTGTTTTATAGTGTGTTTGTATTTTCTTTGTAGGATTACACATATGGACTTAGCGCGCTGCCAATATCGAAAAAGTCCAATTAAGCGAAGTTTTGGTTATAAAAAGGAGGGAGCAGTCAGAGGCAAAGAATCAGAAGCCATAGAGAAATCTAAGGCACAAAGGAGAGATGAATTCACTCCACAAAAGTTGGCTTATGCCGTTTATTCTGCCAGTTTTCTTCAATTCTTTCATCGTTGTTGTTCCCTTTTGTTTTTGTAAGTCTCTCATGATAAGGAGAGGCTAAATCACTCATTGTTGGGGTTCAACAATCAAATACTCTTGATGTAACAATTCTCATTATCTATTTAATGTTATTTTCATATTATTTTTTTTTTTTTGAATCTATTGTCATGTTTGTGGTCTGATCATCTATGTGTATGTAATGTTATGAGTGTTTATGCATTGAAAAATGTTTATGCTCTGAGAACTGGGAAAGAACAGCTAAACAATTCATATCTAAGGATAGAGTGAAATTGTTTAGTCGTAAATATACATCTTTACTGTTAATGCAAATTATTTATTTGATGCAGCTTTCTGAGGGATCAAGAGTGAACTTAGGTAATTTAGGCTTTTTAATATGAAGGATCATGGTTAGAGTAAATTAGAGGATGAAAGTAATGTGTAAAATAATATTAAATAGTGAAAAATCATTAACATTGTATCAAAAGTAATTTTGGTAGACTGAACACTAAACATATCACATAATCTTGCTTCAATCATCAATTCACCTTTACAA
The DNA here is from genome assembly GCA_007407185.1 of Glycine tomentella. Taxonomy (NCBI): domain Eukaryota; kingdom Viridiplantae; phylum Streptophyta; class Magnoliopsida; order Fabales; family Fabaceae; genus Glycine; species Glycine tomentella. The sequence continues at coordinate 91,175 of PYAF01004908.1, forward strand.
GTGTTTGTATTTTCTTTCTCTTGCTCTTAATATATTTCGTAATTTATTTTATTCTGAATTTATATTTACATACATTATCAGTTAAAAACCTCAAATTATTCTGTTAATTATTTATAATTAGACTATACAAATTCTGAATATAATCAAAGTCCTTATGGACTTGACATTCGGGAGAAATTAGGTTTATATGATGGTTAAGTATAGAATCATGTTAATACGCAAACACAAGTGTTCAGATTGCATTAGTTATAGTGTGTTTGTTTTAAGCTTAACACATGTTCTAATGTACGAATGCTAATCCATGTACATTGGATTGGATTGGCATTTAACGGCAGTGAACAACTTTTCAAACACACCCTTAAAGGAAGACGACAAGTATGTGTGATAAGATTTGAGAGAGACCAAGAGTAAGTAATTTTTAATGCACCTTTCCGGGCTTCAGAAGCTTGGCTGGCAAAGCAGACCATGGAATTGCCTCAGTGTTATTGCTTTTATCTTTACCACGAGACAGCAAATTCATGTTCAAATATTCCTGTTTAGTAGAACTATGTTTGGTGGAAGTGGGCTTAGAAGGTGCTATGACAGTCTCCCGGATGTTACATTGAGCGATGTCTTGCTTTGGTGAAAGTGCTTCAAGTCGAGTACCAGTTGGAGTAATTCGGAGCACCTGTGGTGCTAAAATAGATTATTGTCACCGCATTATTTTCTTTATTAGCAAGTAAAAAAAACCAGCATTAAAGTTGTTTGTGTCCTTTAATTTCAAATTTTAAATATATTCCATATCTATTGGTTTCTGGCAATGAAATTGAACCATTTTCAACTTCATGTTTACCATACAGAAATAGTGACACTACAGAATTTCTTTTGATGAATATCCTTTGTGGTAAGATACAACTGATTGTATCTAATAAGTTGATTGAAATTCTTTACAATTTTCATTCGAAGTCAATCATATTTGTTTCATTTATCGCTCTCACTTTCCTAGCTACTCCATAGCCGCCTAGGACAAGTTAAATTCTACAACCATACATTTTTGAGTCTTTAGCAATTAAAATCCGAAGAAAGAATCATACCTGGCCTTTGATCTCTAGTTGCTTTCCTTTGAAAGATCCCACCTTTTTACTATCTACCCCATTTTCTGAATCATTTCCTTTGCTTCCTATATTAGTATCTGCCCGGTTCACTCTTGAATTTGGATTTAGAACACCTTTTTTTTTTTTTTTGCTCAGCAAAGGATTTAGAACACCTTGCATGTACCTGGATGCAACACCAACTTTTTTCTCTTTAATAACGATCTTCTGCCTTGAACTTGGATTCTCTTTGGCTTCTGTTAAATCCCATGGACTTTGAACCATTAACTCCACCATTATCTGATTGCTCTAGCATCTGCATTAAATCCTTAGGATTGCCTTCAAAAGGGTGCCGTCCAGGGATCGGTCTAACTCCAACAAGAGTTGGAACAGGTGTACCAGCCTCGATTCTATCCACATTGCCCGAGCTTGCAGCTTATTATTCAAGATGAACTCTGTTGTCTTCCTTTGAGAGTGAGACAAAGGTTGAATGAGAAGAGTCAGAGACTTTTACGACGAAACCTTGGTTAGGCCATAATTCAGACCCACATAATGCGGGCACGAGGCTGATCACCTGCAAAAGGACTGAGCGATATTCCCCGCGAACTTTCACATTAGAGTCCATACTTTGGAGAAGCTTCAGTACTCAGTAGAACTCCTGGTACCAGGGATGCCATTCTTCTTCCAATTATATTCCAAATTGTAACTGTGATGCATTGTAGTTTTTAAGTAGTATTAAAAATGCATGTCTGAAATATTGAGAAGACAATGCAGATAGTAGATACTTCTGCGCCATAAATTGACTCGACTTATTTTATTCCCTGAAGAGTCCTAATAATGAATGTTGCGAAAATGTGGCTAACTGAAAACTCAATCTTATCATGAGATGAGATCTTCAATTTATAAAAATGGGTAGCAAGATTTCTTCTCTGGTACAACATTAAAAGTAAGCAGAAAAACAGCTGTCAATCCAGGACGAGTGAAAAATCAAGTTACCAGAGAGGAGCATAAAGGACCAATAAAAGTGAAGGAGAGAAAAGTCGAAGAGGCCCTTTTTCTTGATTCTGTACAGAGATGACAAACTACTTGGCTTCCAAAACAGAATAGAATGACAGCAACATTGCTTCTGCAATGGCATAACCGAGAACATCTAAAGCTTTGCATGCCGGGAAGGGCACGTAACCATCAAATTCCCTTGGGACCATCATATACTTGGCGTAAGAAATGTACAACACGTTCTGTGAGACACGAAATGACAAATCAGCCCCTCCCTTTTATAGAGAAATTATGCCTTACCCTATTATTAACAATTTAGTGGGCATTATGGCCTTTATGCTGGTGGGGCTCCATCTATTCGCGTTTCATTTTTTAAGTTATAGGCAATGTAAACATTAAGAAAGGTAAGGACATTCCCATGTTAATTTCTTGTGTGGCGTCACTAGAAGCCCTTCTCATATTAATTTACCACTTTATTTGCACAGGGCACCAAAGAAAACTAACTAGATTAAGAAATATGCATTAATCCTACTATATACAAGCATAGTGATTCATTCTTTTACCACAACGAAGTCCTGCCATTGAGCATTATTGCCGGTCTTAAGCTTTTTCATGAAAATGTACATCATACAATTTATCTAGAGTGAGGGACAAAAATGTACCGCCTTATATAAATTTTAGTCTATCTGAAACGGGAGTTTTTTTATGACTTAATTTTGTCTTTATTTATAAATGAATGACTTCTGAGTATCTATTTTTATTTTTTATTCCTTTTAAATATGATTTCTTAATTTTAAATTTTGGTACACCATTAAATTGGAAATATCATTACATGCTAACCAACTTATATAATTAATATCTGTTGAAAAAAATATGAAAAATGATAATATTACGTTTTAAATGTTTAATACATTCATAGAATTACCCCTAAAAAAGTGACTGTCGCGAATATTAATCCATCAAGATGCCACAAAAAACATAATCAGTATGTCATTTATTTAATCGAAAACGATTTGATTATTCTTCAAATAGTGTTTTAAGATTGTATGGGCCAGCAATAATTTGATTTCCGCTCCATATAAGCTGCGAAACAATCTGATGAGCCCTTTCAGTGGGATGAAGCGAGTCAAAGAGCACATAATCATATTCGCTAGGATTTTCACATAAGTCGTAATCTTTCACCGCTCTTTTAACTCCGCAACTGTAATATCCCTTGTAAGTTGTAAGCATGCCACGCTGCCTTCTTAATTTAAACCCTTTAATTTACGTCAAATTAAGGCACCAAAATCAGAACGAACAGGGATGAGATTAAATTTTAACTTCCTATAAATACATATATGCACTCACCTACCATATTTAGCAGGGTTGCTTATAACATCAAAAGATAAATTAAAATAATTGATGTATGAATATTTAAATCCTTTTAGTTGTTTCTTTAACTTCGCAAGTTCCACAGAATTAAAGCACACTGTTATGTAGTTTGGCTAGTGCTGAGGCTTCTTCCACGCAGGAACCTCTCGATCCATTTACTAGTGCCTTCACGAATGGAACACAACCCACATTAATGTTTCATATTAGATAAAGTAAAACAGTTAGAATGGTAGAAAGGATGCTAGACATGGCACAAGTGAGAAACTTCTACACACCTTGATCACAGTTGTAAGATTACCAACTACCATGTCTACATATTTCTCAGCAGTGTGTGTAGTTCTCGAATATTCTGACAAAGAGATTTCATAATCATTGCCTCCAATGCTAATCAAGTAAACAGCTTTGGCCGGCAGAGTTGTCGTTTCTGCATCTCCTAGGTCCTGCCTCAATACCTAGCTGACTTTCTTCAAATAACTTAGTTGAGTTTTTAGATCTATCACCTGAAATTAAATATCAAAATGAACAAAGATATATGAACACCCTTAAATTACGTACAAACACCTTGTCAAATTGCTACTTATTATTTTTCTCTCTATCATATCTACATTTTTCTTTAGTAATTCTTTATCTTACTAGGTGGCAAATAACATATTCATAATCAGTTACCTTGTACGGTTGGATATAAAAGAGATACCTTGTACGGTTGGATATAAAAGTTAATGACTAAGTCAAAAGAGTACAGTATTCATAATTAGTTAACAATTTTTTTTATAAGCACTTAATTAGTTAACTATTAGTCAATAACATACAACAGACCAGTCCTTGATGGGTTTCAGGTTTCAACCAAAGCCCCAGCTCCTCCTGATGCAAAATTGACTCCATCAACGTATTGTTGATTACCAGGAAAAAGATATGGTTGGATTAGAGGCAACTTAGCATCCTCAGATGCAATAAAGTTCTCATATTATTGTAGGTATAGAAGCAGTAAGGTATTGCCAGTTGCAGTTAATTAGCTAAGCTCATAAAACCAAAATTCTTATATATACCTATGAAATCTGGAATCACGCGACCATCTGAAAATCTACCAGTTGGATAGTTGAAGAAGGTTTCCCCATACGGGGAGTAATTTTCCTGATAATCAGCAGTAGAATTAATGTAATTATTGTTTCCAACATCAAATAATATATGAATCTCCAAATACAAATAATGCAACGCTTTCTTTTGGCTGGCATATATCACCAAGGCAGCAAGTCAGAATCAGTATGCCACAGCATACGAAAAGAACTAGGAAACAGAAACTGAATTTTAGACTTAATTGTCATCTTAGTTTCACTTCAATTTTCTAATGATCTCAAATTCTCAATATAGTAAGCAACTTGTGTTTATAAAGGCTACTTTTTTTATCAATTATAAAGGCCAGTTTGACTTCATGGAATAAAAACAAAATTCCATATTATGTGAATAAACAATTTAAATGTTGAAAATGTATTGTGGAATTTTGTGAGTTCCTTGGTTAAGACTTCACAATACTCACAAGTTTAAAAATGGACTCTCTCTCTCTATATCTATATCTATATATATATATATATATATATATATATATATATACTGAAAATTTTATATTGTCATCTAATCATGCATAAATCATCGTTGAAATTATTTTAAGATAATCTTTGTTCTGAAAATGACCCTTGTTATTCAATTCTCTTCTTGGATGGGAGGAGATTCTGATGGTATATTTCCTTTTCCTAAGCAAATAACGAGTGAAAATGCTCCTTTTAAAGCAGTTTTCTTATTGCAGCTTCTATTGGTCATAAAGATGTGAAGTTTCAAACAGATTGTAAAATGGTAGTCGATAAATTACAGGCTGCAAGCTGTGATCTGTCAGAATTGGAGTACATTGTTGCTGAGTGTAGGAAGTTGTTGGTTCTTTATCCATCTTATGGAATAGGTTTTGTCAAGAGACAAGTTAATGGGGTACTTCATGAGTTAACAGGAATAGCTTAATCGTATCCTAGTCTTTATTCCTTTGATCATATAATTCCTTGTGTTAGAGTTTGATTATTAAACTCTATCATCTTAAATGTCAAACAATTGCATAAATTTAAAATAAATTTATTATTATTAGCTAAATTAATTATTTTTTAATTATGATAAATTAGATCATTGAATCTTATAATTAAAAACAACATAGTAATATTATATTATAATTATAAAAAAATATATGATCACTTTTAAATATATTAGTTAATTGACGGATCAAATATATTATATATGGATCAAAAAATATATTAATTTATTAATTTTTATCTTTAACTTATGCATAGGTTTATTAATTATATGTCACTCATTTACTATAGATGTATTTATTAAGGCATTAATAATAAAACTCATATTTATTGGTTTAAAAAATTATTCCTTAGATTTATGTCACTATATTCAATCATTATTTAAATCAATTATGGATACTTTTGGAATAAAATTTACATTTATGATAATATTTAATTAATATAAATTAATTTAATTATTTTTATTAATTGTGATGAATTGAGTATTTGTTTTTTATATATAAGAAAGGATGGGGTAATATTATTTTGCTACGTACAAATAATCCATCAAGATGTCACAATTATAAGTTATAACTGCCGATTACATTTATTTTGCCTTTTAGTACAAATAACAATTAAGGATGTCAGCTATCTTTTCTCCTCATGGTTGGATTATATTCTTGAAATAGTGTTTTGAGATTGAATGGGCCTGCAATACTTTGGTGAGCACTCCACGTAAACTGGGAAATAATCTGATCAGCCCTTTCAGTGGGATGAACCGAGTCAAAGAAGATATACTCACTGGGATTTTTCGCTTACTATAAATATTAAATACATATACATACATGCAGTACGTGTACGTACTTTACCTACCATATTTTGAAGGGTTGTTTATAAGATCAAATGACAGTTTAAAAAAATCGACGTATGAATATTTAAATCCTTTTAGTTGTTTCTTTAACTTCCCAAGTTCCACTGAAAGCACGCTGTTATGCAGTTTGGCTAGTGCTGACTTCCACGCAGGAACCTTTAGATGCATTTACTAGTATTTTGACAAATGGAACACAACCCATAGCTGGCATGTTCAGAACCCCAAATTTCCTCCCTCCCGCCTTGTGTATCCCTTAATATTAATTTCAGCTGATTAATAGAATGGTAATTAAGATTGATTATAGAAAGCTTGAATGCACTACAAGTAAGTAACTTGTACATAACATATACCCTTATCACAGCTGTAAGACTACCAACCACCATGTCTACATATTTCTCAGGAGTAAAGACACTCGATTTTTCTGTCAGATAGACTTCATAATCATTGCTTCCGATGTTAATCAAGTAGACAGCTTTGGCCAATAGAGTTTTGGTTTCTGCAATTCCTAGTTCCTAGGCCTGCCTCAATACCTTGCTGACTTTCTTGAAATAACTTAGTTTTTAGATCTATCGCCTGAAATTAAATATCTAAATAGCTATATACCATATATAGATCAATTGCATGTACGGTTGAATATAAAAGTTAATGACTAAGAGTATAATATATATTCAATTTCATCCTTAATTAGCTAACAATATATAACATATATGCAACAGACCAGTCCTTGATGGGTTTCAACCAAAGCCCCAGCTCCGGCTGATGCAAAATTGATTCCGTCTATGTATCGTTGATTACCAGGAAATAGAAATGGGGGGATTAGAGGCAACTTAGCATACTCAGCTGCAATAAAGTTTCCCTGTGATTAATTGTAGGAATAGAAGCACGATGTACTGCTTGCTGCTAATTAATTAATTAAGCTCGTAAACCAAAATTCTTATATGTACCTATGAAATCTGGAATCACACGATCATCAGAAAATCTACCGCGGTAGTATTGATGTAATTATTGTTTCCAACATAAAATATTGAATCTCCAAATACAAATAATGCAGCGTTTTCTTTTGGCTGGCATATTTCACCAAGGCAGCAAATTGGAGTTAGTATGCCATAGCTTACAAAAAGAACCAGTAAGCAAAAACTGGATTTTGGACTTGCCATATGAATTTCACTTCAATTTTCTAATGATCTGATCAACAGTAAGCAACTTGTGTTTATAAAGGCCACTGACTTCACGCAGAACGAAAACTAAACTTCCTGCATGATGCAAATAATTTAAATAGTAAAATGTTTTTTTTTTAAAACTGGATTTTGGACTTGCCATATGAGTTTCACCTCAATTTTTTAGATGTTTAAGAAAAGAGGAGTTTAGGACCAATTCATATAGGTAGCAAGATTTATTTTTAATTTTCTTATGTTGAAACTGGCGCCCTAACAGCCGAACAAAATAAACACGCATGATTAACGACAATGCACTAGTGGTGAAGAATGAGGACAAAAAAGGCGGAGGACAGTAAAACATGCTAAGAATATATAAGATGGTGAAGCATACAAAGGCCAGCCAGTCCTCCCTAAACACACGTGTCACTGTCCATATCACATTAATAAATAAAAGAGAATTTGTGAGGCAATGCAAGACTCTTATAGCTATCTGTTTGTAATCGAGATGGCAGCCTATAGTGATGATTCCTTAGACATTCACGAATGATAAGACTTGAGCAACTTGAGTCTAGTCAAACCTTGTACTAATATGTCGTGATTCTTGATGTAGATTACTCTACTGTATCATTGGAGAAATTAATTGTTCAGGTAAACATTACTTTCTTAATTACTCTAATCAGGAAAAACAATTTCGATTTTCCTAATTATTCTATTTATAAGATGAATGAAGAATTATTATTTCTTTTTTTCCTCAAACTTTACTTTTATATAAACCATGTATATAGACTTGTGTATATTCCTGCAGAAAACAATGATTTATTCTATCTCATCAGGTTGAAAGAAAAAGAAAAAGAAAGAGAGAGAGAAAAAAAAAAAATATATATATATATATATATAAACTATATAAACTGACTTGTAAAAATTATATCTTATCTCAGCAGTGTTAGAGAGAGAATATCTCTAACATTCCTCTTGAGATATTAGATATGAGAAATTATAAATGTTACATTTTGAATCCACTCTTTAACCCTACTAATCAGCATATTAAGAAACATTTTTAAAGCCCCTATTTTAACAATGTCCGTTAAAAGCTTTAGATGTGAGTTAAATAAGTGATATAGTGATTAAGATGAATAGTGACAATTGAGTGACTGACAATCGTTTCTGTCGTTTGTGGGTTATATGTTTGTTTGGTGTATTCAACATTACTGTCATCTTTCAACGTTTCACTTTATTAATTTGGCTCAAAAGTATGTAGGCCACGGCACCGTACAGATAGACAAGTAGCACAGGAATGAATTGTGCAAATAAAGCTTGAGCAATGCAGAGTCTAAGAGCCTTGATTTTCGAATATAGACAGAGTCATTCTGCGCATCACTTTTTAAATTTGAAAGAAAATTTAATATTACAAAGTTTCAACTTAAATGTGACTCAGCCACATGAAAAGGCAAAAATCTAGAAAAATAGGTAAGCCGCGAAAGGCAAAAGCACAAAGTGATGAGAGTTGTTTAACTTAACACATTCACATTGAGGTGGATTTGACAGAGTGGCTTCGCAATGGGATTATATATAGACAGATGAAGCGCAATTCAAAGAGATGGATCTGGATTTACTGAGAACAGAAGCCTGATACAAAATTTTACAGGTATATATGGGTTTCAGTCATACTTACTAAGACGTAAATAAACCAAGTTCAACAAATTAATACATACCAGGTCACTCTTACTGATTTCGGCACCGAAAACTTCATTTGTGATAAAACCAAGCTCTGTTAAATTAAAATCCATACCGCAATCTAGCGCAATCTGCAAAATTACAATCAGTAAATAACATTCCACCCCCCACCCCCCGTTCATCTATGTATAGGTCTAGCTATAATTGATGCCGGTGGATATTTTAAATAATAATAATCATACTAAATTTAACACATGGAAATAAATCAATATAAACAAGAAATAAGGTAGAGTTTTTTGGTAGAGATTAAGTATTGTAGCTCAAAATATAGTTGTAACAAAAAAAAATAGAGGATTAAAAAAAGAAAAAAGGCAGAACTAACCATAATTTCAAAAAGTTTTATATTAAGTACCCACACGTGGGCTCTAGAATCCCCTATGATCCTCATCCGTGCCATGTTTTGCTTTGAAATTTCTTGTAACGATGTGTTGGCGACGATTTTGGTGAGATTGGCACTTTGCAATAAGACACGAGATGGTACACTCACGTTTCCACTGTGAGGAGGTTGAAAAAACCAAGGAATTCTAATAGTTCCTATATGCAAACCTTCATGATAAACAAGAAACCTTGATGATCTAAAACCTATGCCAAACTTATTATGATTTTCTGCATTGAGGGTTAAGGAGATTACAGATGAAACCAGCAGAGTTAGATTAGAACTGTCATCATCAATCTTGTAAAAATTTATTTTAACCTCCCGTACAGAGAAAACAGGCTTGTGGGGTCTAATGATGAGGATCACAAAAAAAGTGGCTAATCCAACCACCATGCATATGATCAAAAGGAAGAAACAGCATTTCTTGGAAGAAAACATGGGATTGTGTGTGGAAACATCCATTTCTTGAGTTTTGGCTAATTAATCCATGTGTAATTAATGTATCTGTTTGGTTCGCTTAGATTGTTAATTAATTAAGTGGTACTACTTCATCGTGAAGGACGAATGGGATGTCTTTCTTTGCCAGTAGCACTCAATTATTCCTTAATAAATTATTGATACCAAAACCTTTTGAGGAGAAAACCTGTGCTGAAAGAAAGCAACTATTTTTTGTTTAAGCAGTTTCAAGATTCAATTCAAGACAATGATGGCTTCCCTCCTGTTATACAGCAATACAATCTCTAACAATTCTTTACTAGTCAAAGTGTACGTGTTAAAAAATAGAAAATGTGTTGCTACAGTCGCGTACCAAATCTTGAATCAGTAAAGGAGCGAATTTCTGCACCATATATAAAAACCAGCATGGAATCTAACAATAGATTTTTGTACAAAAGATAAACCTGTTTGGATGTAAGTTTTTATAGAAGCACTTCTAGAGAAAGAAAGTAAGAAGAAAAAAATGAAATAAGTTTTTCCATAAGTTAAAATGAGTTTTTCATTAGTTCATTAGTACATGTCATCTTATTTTTTAGAGAAGTTATATTTGTGAGTTTCTAAAAATTAGTTAATGGAAAATTTATTTTTACTTTTGAAAAAACTCATCTCAATTTTTCATTCTTATTTTCTTATTTTAGAAGTGCTTCTAAATAAGTTTACTCAAATAGTTTGATATTGTGACTCACTCAATATCATACGATGGAACGTGGAAGTAACATTTAACATGAGCAGTAGGCAGGGGTGAAAAGAAGTTAAGTGATCTCTCGGAGGCAATGCGCAAATTTTTGGGAGGCTTTTGAAAAAAGAAAAAGACATGAGCTTGAGCCACAATAAATAATACTCAATAGTCAAAGTTTAATACGTACCTTATATATATATATATATATATATATATATATATATATATATATATATATATATATATATATCTTTGCACTTTGCTACTTTCTTGCCAAGAGAACACTGCAATGATCGTAACATTAATATTCACGTCACTTTGGACTTACACGCAATGGAGGCCTGAATTCGAGCACTTAAGAACTTCAGTTTGGTAAACGTCTCCATCTGCTCCAAACCAACCTAACAGAAAATTATTGAACACACATATGCCACACTAATTAGTAATTACCTCTTTCAAATTCTATAATTGCACTTCTTTAAAAGCTCAATATTGTGTAAGGCCTAGTTACCCGTATATAGGATTAAGGCTAACTTCTAACTTCTTACTTACCTAAAGCTATTCAATTATAAAATTCTATAAGTTCTTATAAATAAAAGTTAATTAATTCTGAAAATTTGAAATTAATTAATTAAAAGAAAGAAAAAAAAGTTAAACACTAAAATAAAATGAGTGTTACCTTAGAAGAACATTTTTTTCCTCTTATCCATCATTTACCATTACGAATTACGATATTAATAGACCGCGTGTACCACTCTCAGCAGCCGAGTTTCTTCTACTGGCGTTGATAACCTGACATGAGAGCTTTTCCAATTATTATTATTGTGTTGATATTCTTGGATCAAATGCGGCACATGAACAATAAAATCCTCTGTGCAATTTTTTTCCGCGTCTCCAAATCTCCCTAATCCCATGGTAAGCTCCTGAAAAATAAAAGTTTGTTTCTCAAATTTTCTTTTTTTGGTCAATGGTCAATGTGTCTTTAAAGTTTACCGAAGGCACTATCTTGAATCAAGATTTAAGACCCATGCCCGTGTCACCAGCTGATGCTCCCACACAGCTACATTTTGTTTCATCCTTCAAATTTTGTCATAGGACGCTAACAATAGAGAAACAACCCAGTTAAAAACTATCAGCAGCCAAGATTGTTTCGCATATCATATATAATCACCCTCGAACAACAATCGAGATTTCCCCAAAACTAAGGCAAAGGACACCTAAATAACTATATAGTCCCATACTTTAGATACAAAAGATGCTTGAGCGAGTTAATTGTTTTAACTCCATCTTCAACACGGATGACAACCATTCCAGAAAGCAACAAAAATGGAAATGACATTCTTTTTTTTCAGACACATGGGGGGGATGTGTCCAACAAAAGAGCAATAAATGCAACAAAAACCAAAAAACAGAGAAAAATAATTTTTAGCTTTATTTACACACAGGGAGACCAAAGAAAAAGCTGTTCAGAAAACTCCGCCAGCCATGGAAGGAATGTCATCAAAGCTCCAAAGGTTCATGAGGTTTCCACCATCCTGAGTTGTGTCACCAGATAGCAAGGATTCCAATGAAGTATCGCCCCAGCTCCCTTCAAGATAAGGCATCTGAAAGAACTTCAACTCAGATTCAATATCCACAAGCTCCTCAGAGAGTGTCTTTGCAGAATCATCTTCCATAGATACCACATTCTGAGAGTTAGGCTGCTGCTGGTTGGCATTTTGCACAAAATGAGATTCACAATCCAAAGGAGCAGAAAGCATGGATGAGATCTCAGGAGCATAATCAAATGAATTACTCCCCTGATCTGAACTGAAGTAAAGGGTTGCATCATCAGACGAAGGAAGGGATGTTAGCCCATTTCCACTGCCAGGGAAGGAAGCCATGTCAGCATACTGGTTAGCTAGGGGTTTCTGTTCCACCAGATCCATGTGATTGTTGCCAGCACTGAACTTGTGACCCAGATTGGGCTGAACAGTCTTAAGATTTTCCTGTGGATTTACCTTGGAACGTTTTACAGAAGTACCTGGTGCCTCCTCAGGAAAATTCACCTTGGCTTTCTTGCCACGAATCCTCCGTGCTTCAGCATCATAAGCTCTTGCAGCTTCTTCAGCAGTGTTGAAGGTTCCAAGCCAGACACGAACCCCCTTTCTTGGATCCCGAATCTCAGCAGCCCATTTTCCCCAAGGGCGTTGACGGATTCCCCTATACTGATTCTTCCTCTTTCTATTTGCAGATTTCTCAGCTCGAACTTGGAATGCCACAGATTTCTCTGCCGTAGACCCTTTAATATTATTGGAAAAGTGTAAAAATCACGGTTAAGAACAGACACTCAGAACCATTAAACAAAGGGAATAAAAATAATATCATGGCACAAACACGGATTCATATAACCATTTCCCCCCCAATTCTCCCCCAAAAAAAAAAAAACCCGAGATATTAGAAGTCTCAAAAAGATTAAAAGGAAATCAGAAAGAATCCTAACATGGACAACAAACAAATAAAGTTTATTTTAGTAGTTTAGTTTAGCAATGAACATGGTTGCCATCCAAGTACCTGTATACTGAGAAAGAGCAGCTGCAGTAGCGAGTTATTAAGAAACACAAACAGCATCATTCTTAAGCATCTATCATTTCAACAGAATCCACAAAGTCATCCTTGAATTAAAATCAGCCGAAAGTGAACTCTTGTATGAATAATGGATAAAAACACACTCCTTAAAAAAAAAGTATTTCCTCATTTTTTATCTACCTGAAAAACAAATCATTCCAGAAAACAAGACGAGATCTGTAACGAATAAAAGAGTTTATTGCAGATCTAAGATGGGGAAAATCCCAGTGATCAACTCCATAAACGAAAATCAAATCACATGGTGATAAATAAAATTGACTTCCATTGCATGAATTAATATTTTTTTAAAATGTTCCAAAATCAAAAAGAGAAAGTAAAGAGTGATAATTTTGCATAAGAAAGAAATGAGAGAGAAAAGTTACGACGAGAAGAGGCGGCGAAAGCAAAGGGCTTGACTTGGTGATCGTCGTCAATATCAGAATCGTCTTTAAAATCCCTGAAATCAGCCTCGAAGTCAACGTCCAAGTCAGACTTCCGCTTCTTCAAATCCGGCCACAGGTAATCGGCGGTCAGGCGGCGAGATCCTGCGGTCACCGCCGCCGGAATGAAATCAGAGATGATAGCTCCTCCACACATTTCAGATGAAAAACACGACACAGAATAACAAAAGCGTCCGTTTTGGTTGAATGCAAATGAAGGCTCTCGGATGTCGGTAAATGGAGTAGATGGGAGTAAGCAGTGTTACTATTATGCCCTTGCCGCAGTCCGGTTTTTTCAAAAAAAAAAAAAAATACTTATTTACTACTGAGTCACAATATTTAATTGATTAAAAATTATTTTTTATCAATTTTAATACAATTATTGATATTATAAAATAAGTAAATTTATCGGAATTTAATTTTTATAATATTCAGGGCAAATATTTTTTATTAATAAAAATATTATTAGCATAATTTTTAAGATAATTAATATAAAATTACAAACTTACTATATATAAAACTTACAATTAAATAGTAGTATAGGAATTCTTTATACTATCGATAGATATTTATTTAATTAATTATATGTAATAAGTTTTTTCTTTTTTTTGGTTTTCTTAGGGAAACATGTAATAA
>PYAF01004908.1:105754-136479 GCA_007407185.1 Glycine tomentella
AAAAAAATATACAAATTATGTTAAAAATAATATATAAAAAATATAAAAAAATATAAATGATAATTTATGATTAAATTAAATGACGTATAAAACTATTTTATGTATAAACATTAAACTCATAAAATATTTAATAAACTATTAAAGTTGTAAGTAAAAAAAAAAACTATTAAAATTATTTTTAATCACAATCCTACTGTGAATTACTTCTAAAAAAGTTTAAATTAATAAAGTAATTTTTTAAGATATCTTTATATTTTACATATTCAAACAAAATAATAAAACGGATTGGCATTATATTAGTTAATATAGCAAGAGTAAGATGTGAACACTGTTTTTTTTAATGAGTAAAAAAAAGCACAATGTGAACACTGTGTTCTGAATATGTACACATAAAGGTTGCGGCTAATTACTGTTATACCTCATTCTTTTGATGAATTTTAATTTAACTATTAATAATACAAACAATAAAATATTAAAGTGAATTTACTTGCACTAATATTAGTTAAAATAGATATTTAAAAATTCTTAAAATATGTAAATATTAAAATAAAACTTATATATAAAATCTAATCAAGATAACAAAAGAATAAGTGATAATATATGATTTTTCTAAAAGTAAATTGTTAGTAATATTTCGGTATAATAAGCACACAACAAAAAGAACTCGTCCTACTAATGGGATTTTGTCTCGTTCGTCATTATCACGGGGATGAAACTGTTGGTTTACGATCTGGTTTGCTTGGCCTACAAATGGGCTTGCCAAATCATTGACCAAGCGAAGTATGGGAAAGAACATACCGAAAGCAGTCAACAAAAATTGCTGTAAAAGGATGGGAATCTTTCCCTTATCCTCGTCCACCTTTTAAAACAACATTTTCTACAGATTCATTCATTCTTAGTTTTACAACAAGAGAGAAGGATATATATATATATATACCTTGACGACACTGTAGTGTTTCGTACAACAATCCAACCCCCACCAGACGCTGTGCTGCTATCACACTAGTATACATACATAGAGAACAAGAAGTAATTTATAAGACAGTCCTAACTAAGGTGGTAAGATGGAAAAAGTGCAAAATTTATACACCCCAACACAAACCCCGAAGGAACCCAACTTATTAGATTAGAGTCTAGAGAGGTTGCTGCATGGTGACAACCAAGGGACTTGTGACAGTGTGCTTGGTATCAGACCAAACAATGGAACCTGTCTTGACAGTAGAACTCCCAGGTGAAAGCTTAACTGCCATGGTTTGCACCCTAACAAGGAAGTTCAATTTCTGACCCAACCTCCTGAAAGCTAGCGTGTCCGGTTCAACCGTGACCTCGGTGCCGGGAGGGGGTGCAATAGTGACTTTGTAGAGCGAGTTGGGGTCTCCAACATTGGTGACAGTTCTAATAAAGTGGGTGGACATGTGCTGCTTTCCATACAGTTGAAACACGGCAGATAAAGAAGGGTAGTTGAGATTCCCAGCGTGACCAGCCCTCTTGGCACCACTGCAGTCGGAAGACAGCTTTCGGGTGATAACTCGGATGTTGTGGGGTGTATAGTTGGAATTGCAGAGGAAATCGACATAATCGTAGGTAGAGATGTCATAGACGAGGCCAGGGTTGATGGCCCTGTCGGGATGAACATGGCCAGCCCCATAATCAAAGACGGAGGAAACATTGGCATTAGACTCATCGAGCATAGGGCCTCCTCCATTGTCAACAGTGTAAGCAGTAGTGATGAGGGCAGATCGGATGGCAGCAGGACTCCAATCCGGATGCGCCGCTTTCAACAGAGCAGCCAAACCAGAAACGTGGGGGCAAGCCATGGAAGTCCCCGACAGAATGTTAAACTCACTCCTACGCTCATCAGAGGGAACCCCAGAAGGAGCAAGTGTACTGGGCCAAGCCGCAAGAATGTTCAATCCAGGAGCTATCACATCCGGTTTCAGGATCTCGGGGGACTCCGGGTTTGGCCCTCTCGCCGAAAAAGATGCCACCTTTGGAGCTGGTTTAATCCCAAGCCTTGTGCCCTTGAATAATATGGTTGCCGTGGCTGGTGACCGCAGCTGTGATGCCAAGGACATGTATCTCCGAAGCTCGTCGCCGCCACCGGCACCCACGGCGGTCGCGGGGAGGACGTGGCAATCTGCCACCAAACCTTCACCGTCGAAGGGTCCATTCGTCAAAATCATTCCAACTCCTCCCGCTTTCTTCACCACTTCACCTTTGGCAGCTCTCGAATTGACTCCTCTGTCACACACGACAATCTTCCCCCTCACAGACTTGGGATCCAACGAATCTTCCAAGCAAAGAGAGGAGGAGTAACCATCCGAACCCGCATACACCAGAGGATAGAGCCGACCCGGAGTCAGACCCGGTCCACCGTACACACTCACCCCGCCAATCACCTTGCCGTTCCCCAGCATAACATCCGCCGGGAAATCTCTGTCTATGGTTCCGGCGCCCACAGTGGTGACCCAGGGTGCCACATTGGTGACGGTGAGGCCGCCGGGACCGCCGTTTCCCGCGGAGGCAGACACGAAGACGCCAGCCTCGGAGGCTCCGAAGGCCCCGACGGCGATGACGTCGAGGTGGTAGGGCACCACCACGCCCCCGACGCTGAGGGAGATGACGTCGACGCCGTCGGCCACAGCGGCGTCGAATGCGGCTAGGATGTCGGAGTCGTAGCAGCCGGCTTTCCAGCAGACCTTGTAGACGGCGAGGCGAGCCTTGGGAGCCATCCCGGCGGCCATTCCTCTGGCGTAGCCCATGGTGGAGGCAGGGAAGACGTACCTGCCGGCGGCAATGGAGGCCGTGTGGGTACCGTGACCGTCGGAGTCTCTGGGAGAGCGGGACTCCAAAGTGTCGTTCATTTTGCCGTTGGTAGCTTCGTAACCGGCGCAGAAGTAGCGAGCTCCGATGAGTTTCCTGTTACATGAGGTGGGGGGAAAGTCTTTAGCAGCAACGCAGTGGCCCTTCCACTTAGGGGGAGGAAGAGCGAGATCGCGGTCGTTGAAGCTCTGGCTGTCGGGGGAAATGCCGGTGTCGATGACTCCGATGACGAGATCGGAGCCGAAATCGGTCTCCTTGAGAAGGCCAGCCCTGTCGGCAGTGTTGAGGCCCAGGAACTGAGGGGAGCGCGTGGTGTGGAGTTGGCGTACCTGTTCAGGAATGAGGGTTATGACGTGGGAGAGTGAGTGCAGCTTGTGTGCCTCCGCGGGGGAGAGCCTTGCTGAGAATCCGTGGAAGACTGTTTGGTAGGTGTGAATAACGGAGGCGGTGGTGTCGGCAAGGGAAGACTGGTACCAGTGCCTGTGCGTTGGGAAAATTGAAGGCTTTGCTTCGTGCTGTACTTGCACTATGAATGTTGTCTTCTTTTCTACTTCCCAAGCGGAGGCTGAGGCTAAAGAGAGCACAAACAGAATGATGATGTGAGAGTGGGAGGGAGAACCCATTGAGAATGAATGAGATGAGACTCTTCTACTCAGCTGAACACAACTTTAAATGGTAGTACCTACGACCAAGTATGCTACTGGAACTGGAGTGTAATGAGTGAGAGAGACTATAAAAAACAGTAGCAGTACTGCACTATTGTACGAGTCTGAGGTGGAACTCTCTTCTCTAGTGCTCCTCCTTTTTTCTATTTCCAGTTCACAATAACATTCTTTTTATAAAAAAATATATATAAATAAAGCTAATTTTGAAAAATAATACAGTACTAGAGTATCAACTAAACTAATGCATAATACCGTGTGAGAGTGCTAGTGTGTCAGTATATGAGAAATTCTTAGTGCACCTGGAGTAAGACATTTTTTTTGCTCTGTTTTATTTATTATTCGTCATGTCAGCATTGTGGGTCATTGTTGTTTCCTACATTAATGACAATTTTTTATTTTTCTAGGTACATTAATGACATTTTTTATTTTTTCTAGATAGATTGCTGACATGATGAATAATGAATGAAACAGAGCAAGAAAATATCTTACTCCAGATACACCTAAGAATTTCTCGTCAGTATATATAGACACGTAGATTACAAGCGTCAATTATCATAGACTAACCAAGAGATTAGCTTTAGACTTTAGTGAGAGGCAGGGCACATGTCGTATACCCCTTATAATAATGTCAATGAAATTGATGAAACACAGACAAAAGACATGTGTAAAGACAATGCCCTGATTTTTTAAATATAGCAATAATTTATATTTATTAATTATATGTATTGATAAAACAATATTTATTATGTAAATTAAACATTTCTCATGAAACGTCTTTTTTCTCCTTTCGGAGAACTATGTTATTTTTAAGTTCCAAATGTAAATCTATTGCCTCTATATAATTAAATATTTTTATGATGAAGGCATATAATAAATAATTGTTTGTATTTTACGGATTCATAATAATTTTATGAAATAAAATTGATTTTTTTGTGCTATCCGATTACATTATTGCTTGACAAACATAAACTCAATGTGATAAAGGCATCTTGTGATTTGTGAAGCGAGGGCCCGTTTCATTCACACAACTATGATTGGGATCATTCGTTCCGACCTCAGCTCACTAGACAAGCTTTAGGTAAATGTATTACATGAATATCTTATCATATTTAAGAAGTGATGTTTTCTTAACAGTCCCGGTGCCTTAAGTCCTACATTGCCTTCTTCCTCTCTTATTAAACATGGGTCACAACTCACAATCCCCTACATGGTAATAGATTTTGGCTTTTATCTATCGTTGATTCACCTTTTTTACTGCAAAATGAATCATACTCATACAAAATCTACGTTCGATCTCTTTTACCTCAGAGAACAGAGGGAAGAACTTGGATCTTCCTCTGTCCAAGTACGTGTTACAATTTCAAGGGTGAAGTAGAAAAGATAAATAAGTTGGTTTCATCTTACTGGTCCCCCATCCTGTAACTTTTGGTTCAATATTTTTGAGACTAAAAAGAAACAACAGCACGAAGGGTCAGCAAAGTCCACCCTATTCAAGGAAGATGGTGATTATACAAGAATAATTTTATTTTTTTTATAAGATTCATCTACTATTTTTTTATATTTTTTAAAAATTAAACAAAAAGAAACATATTTAATGTTTTAATATAAATATATATATATATAAGTATTTAATATTTTCATTCAATATTTTTTAAAAAAATATCAATAATAAAAAATAAATTTAATATATAATTTATATAGTTAAAATTTATTATAAATTTTAATAATATAAAATAATCATTTGTAATGTGTAATTCATAAATTGAAATAGTAACTTTAATATAATACTGTATTTGTTAGGACGGAGAAATTGTGGCCCACATCCATTATCGTGCGTTTGGATATGTGAATTCAACCGGGTGATTATTTTAATTGGACAATTAAAATTTTCTTAGATGAAATAATTTGTTTGAAAAAAATATTTAGAAGAAAGTTAAAATACTGATAGTCTTGTTAATGAGTGATTGTAGCCTGGGAACCGAGCCTTGAAGACAGATTCCGAATGCTGAAAATTTAAACATATTTAACAAAACATAAAATAAAAATAAGGACAGTAGTCTACTCACTAATTTGGAAACAATCGGTTGCATCCCAATAGTCAATGCTTCCATTGAATTTCAATTTTCAAGTAACACTTCCTATTAGGATCACAATTCTGCATACCTTAGATAGCACCTTTCCTAGATGCACAGAGCCCATTCTGGAAGCAAGATGTCTATATTCGGGGGTATTAGCAAAATACTCGGTCTCTCTATTTTCAAGGTTCTTTGTATTAACTTCACATTTTTTTTCTTCTTTTTCTAGCAAAAACCTTTTCATGGGAAAGTTTTCTGACTCTAAATATTGATAGTTGAAAATCTGTTCTCAACAGTCCACTTGTATATAGAAATTTCCTACCCTTTTGGTACGAATAATTAAACAAATTAGTCAAGTAATTAATCTGGTTTCTGCTTGGTGGAGGAGTTGGAATTCAATAAGCTGATTAAATTATGAACTAAACTGAATTGGGAGTTTAAAAACTGAACCATTTTTAACAGTGTACTGAATGAAAGAAACGAATCCGTTCAGTTTTTCAAAAATTAAATAAAAATTAACGGATAAATAAATTTATTGAACATTTTTTACTTAAAAAACTAAAATTTTTATTTTTATTTTCGAAAATAAATTTATCAGTACTCTATACATTCAAGTTAAAAATGACTATTTATCCTTTAATTTCCTTTAATTGCTAGAATTCTCTATCTAAAACATGATTAAGGTTTCAACTTGTGGAAAGCAAAATGTCAATTATGTTGCTGAGCAACAACTGTCGTCCAGGCAGTCCAGCCACGCTTGCAATGTGGTCTCTTATACATAAATATATTCAAGGAAATTTAAAGAATATCAATTATTTTTCTTTTGGTAAAAGAAAATAAACTTTTGACAATATTAATACATGAAATCCTCGTAAAAAAAATGGAAAAGAAAGAAAGAATGTTAAGAATATCTAATTGAGAATGTGAAAAGTAAGAAACACTCCAAGTTGTGTATCCTATTTTACTCATTATAATTAAAATACAAAATTTGGAGCAAAACCCTCATTTTTTCCACTCTTATCAATTAGACATTTCAATATTACTTTGCTTTTCTCCTTTGGAGGTGCAATGCATGTACTATATCTCTAACTAGCTAAAAACTTTATCTCTCAACCATTTTAAATTAACATCATTTTATCTTTATTTATATATTTGATCTTTTCAATCATCTACCTATATTAATATCCTCTTTTTCTCTATTTCTAATATGAATTTTTTATAGTTTTTTTTAAAAGGAATTGTTATGACACTTTCTTCATATTTTTTTTTTTCTTTTAATTCTTTAACCAAGTCCAAAAACCAAAACGGAATGCAGTTCTATTCCTCTCAAAGAAATCGCGCTATGCTTCGAAATTCAATCAAAGAATTAGCAAATTACGTGTTGCACACAGATACTAAAACCTATCCCTAATTAATTGAAACAATACACGTGCTTGTCACAAAATTGTTTCAAGTGAAATACATGATCTTGACAGGGAAAATAGGGAGGAAAATATACATGGATGGATTACTATAAGTATAGCTGGATGAGCTCATCACTAACGACAGATGGAGTAAGAACACCTAAATCTGTGAAAAGCAGAGTCAGGTATTGAGGCGGGGTGTAGTCCCGCGCGGACCTTTCAACCTCAACCTTGGATGGAATAGGTACGCCAAAATCAATAGGGCGTAACGCAGGGGCTAAATCCTTTTGGTCAAGAGGGTAAAGGCGAGCAAACTGCAGGCACAGTAACACAAACAAGACAACATAAATTCCTAATTCGTCAAAAAAGGATGAATGCATGCAAATATACCTTGTAGCTCTCAGCAGCGACATAAACTGGTTTATTCATACTGTGTGCAACCAATGCTATTTGATAGGTCCCCATCATGTTGATTATACCCCCACTTTCGACAACTCCATCTGCACCCACAAAAACCATGTCCACCTCATCCATAGTATATGCAACAGCAGAATCTATTACAAGTTTCACTGAAACATCAAGCTTGGCCAGCTCATTCGACAACCGCAAACCTGTCCGGTCTGGTCTTCCCTCTGCCAATTTGTGCACACAAAGGTTGAAGTGCAGATCAAAATGAAGATGCCAAAGATACAGACTCCACGAGTTTAAAATGGGATTCATGAAGAAAACTATGATGACTATAATTTGAAACCAAACTTCACAGGCAATATCAGTAACAACAACAAAGCTTTATATCAATCAACAATAATGGACTAACAGAAACCAAATTATCAGTAAAATCATACAGAGCAAGGTTGGCTTCTTGTATTGTTTTAAAATGAATAGGGTAATGAATTGAGAAAAACAATTCCAACTCTCCTAACCAAAACACTTGTAATTCAATCAGCTGCTAATTTATACTAGCTTATGAGCCTTCAATTAACTTTAAAGTTTTCAGCTAGGTTAAGAACTAGTTTTGCTTTTGATTGCCAAGACAGTCTATATAATGAGAGTAAGACACTAAGAGGGCAAAAACCTGTGCAGAAGACCCGAAATAGTTTGTTATTTTGAGCAGCAAGTTTTAGGACTTCAAAGACAACTCTGGAAAAACCATGAACCAAAATTGTGCAGCCATCAAATATAAAATCCTGACTCAACATTGCAATAACTTTGCGGGCCTGCAAAGAAAAGAAGAAAAAAAGGAATAAGGGCACGAGAGTGAGGAAAGAAAAGAAAATTAGAGTGCAGAGAGAGTTGGAATTTGCCTTGTAGGAGATTTCCCCAAACTTCTCAGCGCGCTCGATCAAGCGAGACTTAGCGGAATTGAAGTCTTCGTATTCTAAAGCAGAAGTCCGAGTGACATATCGCATAAAGAGATCACAGCCGGCTGTCAAAGAGATGGAGGTGGTATCCCAAGACTGCAATGCAAAGCAATGAAGAAGAATGAGTCAGAGAGAGAGAGAGCGTTGGAAGTGAATGAAGAAACAATAGAGTGAATACCTTGAGAGAATCGGAGGCCTTCTTGAGTTCGATCTCGAGCTGCATCATGGTGGTAGCCTTGCTGGACCTTATGACGGCGGCCAGGGCGCGAATGGCGGCGACGGCCTCGGCCAAATGGGGTTGTTTACGCCAGCTGTTAAACTCATCGATGACACTGAAGGGCTTGTCAGGATCGGGCCTGAGTTGAGGTTCAGGGTCGGGGTCGGGCCCAATAGCGGCCTGAGCCTGGGCCAGCCAGTCGCTGGTGACCACGCCGTGGTGCGCCGCTCTGGTCTCATAGTAGGCAGAGATATTAGGGTTTGAGGAGTCCCCCTCCGGAGCAGCCTCCTCCTTCTGCTGCCTGTCCATGATGAAAGATGCTGATCTCCACCACATCTTTGATCTTCCCTTCCCGGTTCTATTCGATTCAGACAACAGCACCTCACCTATCTATTACTGACTAGGGTTTGGATTGCAATTACCGATTCGCAAATTCAATCAGCCACACTTTATTTTATTTTGTTTGAAGGTTCAGCCACATAAACGAGTCTTAAGTAATAATTGTGTTTAGGGAACTTTTGGTACCAATTTTTTATTTATTTTTCACAACCATAATTCTTGGAAAATTAAACTCTCGAGAATTCATTATAAATTATTCTCTATAAATTTATATATTTAAAATATTTATCTTTGCACTCAACAAATTAAAATACTACTTTTTTATTGTGACTATGAAAATGGCATCATATCTTCTCACTTGGACTTTGACATTTAGGGAACAGTTACGAGTTTAACCTAAATCAATGATACAAAGAATCTAAATCAAATCAAAGTTAAAATTTTAATTTGGTTTGGTTTTTGAAATTACAAACTTGATGACATCAATTTAAATATCAAATTTGAGCATGTAAACTTTGAATTATTCCGAACTCATATTATTTTAGAAATTTTTTAATTTTATATGTTGTGTAATTTTATAATTTTTATGTTGTGTACATCTATAATTTTCACTTTTAATATTATTCATTAACTTTCTTTGGTTTTATTATGTATTTTTATTGTGTATCTATTTTTTAAAATTTGTATTATCTTATTTTGTGATTTGATGATTCCATCTAAACCAATTCAAATAAGATTTGAGTAGTCAATTTTTTTTATAAAAAAAAAACTAATTCAAATCGAATAACATTAATTGTTGGAATCAAAATATCTAGTAAATCCAAACTAACTCCACCGGTGAACACCCTATTTACACTTGTAAAGTTTTGCTTCAAAGTTCAAACAAAAATAATAAGAATAATATCAAGTGATCAAGCCTTTTGAACCAATTAAAATAGAGTTTAATTTAAAATTACTTCCTTTTCTTCATTCCCTTCTTAACTAAACTAATAAGTAATAAGCATGTTAATGAATGCGGAACAGTCCGTGAAGAAGGAACCAACTCTTTGTCGGCTTTTGGTTGAAGGAAACATTACAATTCAGGTTTTAGGTACATGTGTTCACATATAGCGTGATTGAACAGTGACTGGTCATTGGTCAGATATCTTGGCCCCTATAATCCATGTCGTTCCTTTAATTCTTTCCAGGAATTTAATTAATTATTTCCCTTTCACACTTTTATTTTATTATCCTTCTTCTTATTATCATGGGATGAGGATCTGAAGACTGAAGATTAGTGACCACAGCAGCGAACATTGAAAGAAGATCATTTTTAAAATCCAGCAACTTAAGTTAGCCTCCTTTTGCTTTTCTCATACATATCATATGTATTTTCCCTCCTCGTCTGCTTTTAGCAATTGCCTTAATTTGTTTTTTTAGAATACAACGACATACATACAATTAAATTTATTGCTTTGTGATGGGAAGTCATCATCATTTAATATCATCAGATAATACAAACAACTAGTCGAAAAGGAAAGGCAATTAAGAAAAGCATTGCCATTATAAAAGTTACCACTCGCAAGAGGCATGAGCATTAGGAACAAAACCCTCTGCAAATACAATAAAGTCTTAATTTCTGATGATGCACAGTATATATATGTTGCTAAGGTAATTAGCGGAATGAGTTAAAGCCATTACAGTTCAAGTCCTTTTGCAGACCATCATTCGAGTTCTCTCCTTTAACTACCTGAAGCCAGCTTTGTCGAAGAAGAAGATTCGTCGTGATTTGAGCATCTCTTGGACGATTGGTTGGCTCTGGAATTCTTTGGAAACAAGGCCCTTCATCATACCCTTCACAAATTATTTCTCCAAACTCATCTTGGTAGCAGATTATGCCCTGAGAGTGATCTTCATAAACCTGTTTAATTAGAGACCAGATAGGTAGACATTAATTAACACAACTTACCAAAAACATCTCTTTCACAACATCAAGGATAAAATTAAATGACAGAAAAAGATGAAGATATTGACCTTGTTCTTGATGGATGCTGTGATCCTCAGTACCGATGCCTTTTTCAGTGGGACATAGCTGCGTCTGGGCATCAATTTTTTATGGGGGTACTTGAGAAATGATCCATATTTCTGAATTGGGATTTGAATTGAGGAAGTACAGTTAACAGCCATCAATCTACTTCCAGAGTTCGATCTCCGAATAGAAGAATAAAATTGGTGTCGGATTAGGATAGGCACTGCCTATATAGTAACGGAATGATTAACTAGTTTCTTATTAATGGTAAGCATTGGTTTTGATTGCTTATACTATAAATTCAATTATTGGTGGCTTGTGTCTTATCATGATGCATTAAAATATAAATAGTCATGTAGGGCCTAAGTCGCTTATCCCTTACTTTAATTGCCGGTGATCTCCAAGTCACAGTTTTGGTTAATGCTTGATAGTGCTTCTCTCTTATCATTAAGTTAGTTGGTCCATTCTCCATTTCACTATGGAATGAATGAATCTGTTATTTGTTCATTTATGGTCATGGTTCATAATTTCCATAGTGGGTGTATCATAATATAAATAAATCACACAATAATACGTAAGAAATAAGAATAATGTAACCAAAACAGAGTGCGGATAAGTCCAGCATGAGTTTTTCAGATAATTCTTAAGTTAAATTAAATTTTAAAAAAAAAATAGGTTTAAAGAAATTCACTTATATTTTGTAATTCATTTTTCTGCTATTCCCGTTCAGGCCGCACAAGCTAGCAACCATAAAATAGGTTCACCAATCAAAAGAATTTGCAGAGTCAGAAATATGGAGCTATATCTATTATCGTAGTATCAAAAGTTTGTTAAAAGATAAAGTACGAAATCACGACTTACCAAAATTATACTTGCAGTCATGCAATGATTTTATAGGATATTGTTACAGAAAAGGCTTCCTCAATTTTCTCCTAGTTTAAGCGACCTAATTCAAAACACTTATAAAAGTAAAAGGTAAAATTCAATCTATCATCTTAAATCAAGAAGAAATGTATTTATCCTAGTCTACCGCATTTATTTGTGGGCCGAACATTATGACATTAAAATTTCCTGTCATATCCCAAGAATGTTGGCATGCCATATGCTAGATGAACCTTCATTGGTTAAGGTGTCTTGTTGTATCACAATATTCCCCTTGACTTCATAGGTCTCAAAGATGATCAGATCAATCTTGATATCATAGTGATCGAATTTAAGGTTCAATCAATATGATTTGACATATGAGGATTTGACTTAAGAATACACAACCCCTTAGTCTTGAATACAAAGTGCATAGAGGCTTAAGAGCATGAGGATCAGATTACAATCTAATATAGGAGGGTACACAATCTCCTAGTCTCAAGTGCAAAATACATAGAGGTTAAGAATATGAGGATCGAATTAATTAAAATCTGATCCAAGATGGTACATGACGCGTAAAATATGTATGCGCAAAGACAAGTGTACCCTACGCAATAATAATAATGGACCTAAATCCAAAAATTATACCCAAGAAAACCAATTGTGTTCCCAAATAGTCCAAATCATTAAACCAAACAGTTAAAGTAAATTAATAAGATATTGATTTTTTGTAATTTTAATTAAAAAAACAAGTAAAATAAGATAAACAAGAAAATTGAGTGATATTTAAAGTGGTTAGAATTATGATTCACTAGTACCAAGTTTTCCCCAACCATGTTCATAAGAAATTCCTACCCTAAACTACCAATTTCCAAAGTCACCTAAAGCCTTTGATTTGGGTCAATAGGCGTTTTTGTCTTACATCGATACTCCAATGATTATGAATGTAACAAATTAAGGCAAATGATAAAATAAAGTCTATGGATGACTAATTTAAAGATAAACTAATTTATTGAAGATTATCCAAACAATTTGATCATGCAGTTTGATATGAAACATTCAGTACCTAGATCCACCAAATACATGCAGATGATCACCACTATATATTTGATTAAGTTAAGATTGATCAAGTCTTAATTAACAATAGTAATAAGGCCAAATATTAATTAACATAAAACATTCAATAGTTTAATTAAGAACAAGAGAAATAGTACAATTGAATCGTTATAATATAACCCCTAGACTAAAGGAGACTAGTTGTTCATGACGAAAGTAAAACTAGAAAAAACCTATAAGAAATTAGTATAAACATACTAGTAGGAAAGAAACGATGATCACGATCCATCCTCGTGTTGTTACCTACGCTCAAAAACCTCTCAAAGATCTAAAAAACGTAAACTAAATATTGGATTTCGAATGTTAACAGATAATTTTAATTAGACACACTATAGATAAATATTCTGATATGATCTCTAAAGATAATTATTTTAATTAGACACACCGTATATAGATATTATAATATGATATCTAAAGATAATTATTTTAATTAGGTGCACTATAGATAAATATTAAGATTATATATAATTACTTGAATTAGACATCTAAAACAGTTTTCTTGATTAAGCTCACTACGCCCATGGTGATATCCACCACGACCATTATCAGAATCCTAACATTGAAACTTGAGATATTTTGAAATGATGAGGACCCTTGTGGTTGACCACGACCCTCATGGTTAAAAGTTATAACATTTTGGGAGTTGCAAACTGATCATGGCCTTCATGATGTTAACCATGACCATCTGGGAGTTGACCATGGTCGTGATTAATTTACCATGATCATTATCAAGTGAAAATATCATCAGATTTTCATGAAATCTGTATTTTTTTAAACTTTTTTACTTAATTGAGCGACTTTACTTTTATAAGGTAAAAATTAATGTTCAAATGTGAGTTCTGGTAAGAACATAAATGAAATAACAAGAAGTCTCATATAAAATATTACTCAAATTATGATTCATGAGTACACAATCTCTAGTCTGGAGCACAAAGTGCATAAAGACTAAGAGCATGAGGATTAAATTATAATTCGATCTTACAAGGTACAAATATCAATTTTCACTTTTCCATTAAGTCAAGTATGTTCTTGCATTCTTAACTAACAAATAAATAAACTGACAAATCCATCATAGAGTAAATAATATAAGTTCTAATGATATATAGAGGTTTTACATTATTATTTAATTATAATTGATATTCAAGATAATTTTGTTAATTTTTACAATAATTATTGTTAAATCATACTTATTATAATTATTATAATTTTTGATTGATTATATAATTTTTTTATATTAAAAATACATAAATATTAAATTCTTCATTGTAATTTGCACAAATTATTTTATACCAAATAGTTGTTCTAAAATAGTTTTACATAGTTATATAAGATAAATGTTTAAAAAAATATTTTTTTATTCATTGAAATTTATTAAAAATTATAAACTTTTATGAAATTCACCTTATATTTAATAAAGTTTTCTTTTAAATTTGTAGTTTTTAATAATTTTTAACTAATAGAAAAGAGTACTTAGAAAGATTTCCTTAAACATCTTTGTATACTTAATTACACCTTAAAAAAAATCTACAGACTGTATACAAAAATATAAATTTCAATAATACAATGTGTTATCATTTCTTGATAATTAAAGAATATTCTAATTCTAAATTGAAATATATTTACGAATATATTTAATTATTAATTAAAGGCACTGCATGTCAAGATGTCACTATAAGATTACACGGATTTTTCAGTAGGTTATGATGGTTTTAATGTAGAGTCCTGTCTAATTAAATATTTTCAAAACTGTAGGTTATTATCTTCAACGATGATTTCACTAAATATAATTAAGGAGTGGCAACATCACGTCAAACCAATTGAGTAATTGAATTTCTAACTTGATAGAAATAACATGAAAGTAAAAAATAATGACAAATTGCTTTTAATTTACTCACTCAATGAAACGTAAAAATCTAAATTTGGTGCTATTAATAGATAACTGTCTCTTCCGTAAAAATAAAAAAATCTTAGACTGTTGTTTGTTTGTAGAAAAAAAGAGTGAAAACAACAAAATGACTGAGGATCCACATTTTTATGCTTTATTTTAGTTTATAGTTTTCATAATTTACTTTCCTTTTATTTCTTTTTTTCTATCGAACTAACCCTTAAAATACAATCATGACACTTTTTTTATGAGTGTATATCAAACTTGACTATTTGTTAGGATTTGTCCATGCTCCATTCAATTCAGAATTTCATATATGTAAAAAATATATAATTGAATTGGTTCAAATGGATCACATAATTAATGAAAATTCGAGCAATGTGATGAAAGATATTCTTGGAAGAACATCTATCGCTAATTTGTAAGACTTAGGGTTTGGAGGAAACCTATGAAAATCCTGATATTCAAATTTCTGTATCACATTCACAAAATGCATCGTTAATATATGCCAAATAAAGCTCTAGATTTATGGGTTATGTGTTTATCTCAAAGGGCTACAAATAAAGTTTTTTAAGGAGTGGGTGTCACTCCTTTCAACTCAAAGCACTCTTTCATTGGTAATGTGCTCATGAGTGCAAGGAGTTTGGTGAATTTTGAAATAACGGAGAGAAATGAGTGAGGAGAGTAAGAAGAAGAAAAAGATGACTGTGGAATGAGGAGGGGAAGGGGCAAACATGGGTGTGGGAGAGGCGAGGAGACTCTGGTTTTAAAATAATAAAAAAATGAAAGAAAATATTTTTTGTTGTTTTAATGAAATGGGTCGCTTGGTATCTTTTAATTTTTCAACATTTTATCTTGATCATCTTTGGCCAATATCTAACCCAATCACATTGAATATAGATTAAAAAAAAAATTAAACCCTCTTTTCTTTAAAATATTTTACTTCTAAATCATTTAAATAATTTTCTATTTAAAATTTTCTCCAAAGGTTATAATTATTTGAACAAGAAACTTAACGTTAGGAGAAAATTATGCAAAAAAAAATAATCAGAAAATACTTAGTTGTGATAATTATAAATTAATAAATTAAATTCGATTAAAAAATTATTGAGGAATTATAATCGCTATTAATCATAGTAAAAATTTAAAAAATCGTAGCATTTTTTTGGTTTAAGAAGTAAAAAGAAAGGCGAAAAGGGTTTTGCGTTGAAGAGAAGTAGGTTTGGGTAATAGTTGAAACGGTGCGTTTCAGATTGTGTGTGTGAGTGATGCTTCATAGTACTAGTTGATACTTGATACCTTCTCTTCAGTCGCGCGCCACCGAGAGAAGCAGAAGCAGCCTCAACCTTAATCTAACGTACTGCACTCTCTCTCTCTCTTACACACACTATAATGATTATTTGATGCATTATTTTACACTCACAGTGACTGTTACAGGGACTGGGCGCTTATGGTTTCTATTGGTTCAAAAACATTGGTGTCAAGAAACTCAATGAGCGAGCACGACTACGAACCCCTCAAACAAGGCAAAACTAAGAGGAGGAAGCAGAAGAAAGGAGGAGCCACTCATGCATTCGATTCCACTCCCAAACACACCAACTCCAACACCTTCACTTCACCGCCTCAACTATCCCGTGTTAGGTACCTATTCTGCTTCCCTTCAACTTTACTATGTCTTTATTTATTTATTCAATTTGCTTTTCCTTTACCTTTCTAGGAAACAGCTTGACCCTGAAACAACCCAATACTTCTCAGAAATTGCTAATCTTTTTGAAAGTGACGGGGTTGAATTGGAGGAACGATCACTTATATGTGCTAATGCTCTCGAAGAAACCAAGGGGAAAGAATTCGAAATTGCAACTGATTATATTCTTAGCCACACTCTCGAGACCATTCTCCAGGGCTCTGATGTACACCATCTCTGTGATTTCCTTCACACTTCTGCTAACCACTTCCCCTATATTGCAATGGATAGATCTGGTTCTCATGTCGCTGAGACCGCCATCAAGTCTTTATCTGTTCATCTCCAGGACGACGACGACGACGTCGTTCGCCCTCTCGTTGAGGAGGCGTTAACCACGATATGCAAGGTGGTAATGGATTTCATACTACTTTTCATAAGGCTGTTCTTCTGCTTTAAATGTGACTTCTTATACGTATACATGTCATTTGGCAGGTGATTGCAGCAAATTCTGTTGATGTCATGTGCAACTGCTATGGTTCTCACGTGCTTCGGACTCTTCTTTGCCTTTGTAGAGGAGTACCATTAGATGAGTCCGGATACTATTTATCAAAATCAACTACAGTATTAGCAGACCGATTGAATTCAAAGGAGTTTTCTTCAAAAAAATATGATGCAACAAATTTTCAGCCTGGATTTCCAAATTTACTGAAATCACTTGTGTCAGATATGTTAAAGCATGCTAAGAAATGTATCAAGATACTACAAGTTGACCAATTCAGCAGTTTGGTTTTTCAGGTATCATTTCCATCTCTCTCTCTATATGGTGCATTAAAATGAATACCTTGTACTCCATCAGGCTTGGTATTTACTATTAGGTTTTTTTTTGGGGGGGGGGGGGGGGGGGGGGGGGGGACAGTCTATTGTTGTTCAACGAAGTTCTCTTTTAAAGAAATTAATTTTAATTTTTCTTTCTTTGGTTGACGTTGGGGAGCATTGTGGTGTTTATATTGTCTTAGCCTCTAGAGTCTGGTAATTCCATAAGTGGGGTTGATATTAGGATGGAGCTTATGTGAGTATAGCCTTCCTTTGAGTAATTTCTTTGGATCTGCTTGCTTTAGAACTTTATCATACTGTAAAGAGATTGTAAAATTCATTCTTAACTTTGTTCTCTTTTACCACTTGGGTTAAAGCATTTTCTATGGTGCCATTATGTGCTCACTGTTAGTTTTACACTTTTACTTTTAGCTTTTCTCTTTGATTCCTCTCATCTCACTGGGATTTCTTTGATTAATGGCAGACAGTGCTGAGGGTCTTGGCATGCGATGATGAAGAGTTGTTACATGTGATTCCTATCCTTCTTGGCTGCAAGGATAAGAATAATGCAGAGGACAATTTTATAGGCACTAGAGTAGTAGTGGAGCTCAAGAATTTGTTAAAAGAATCTAAATTTAGCCATCTAATGGAGGTGAGAAACATATAGATGAGGGAAAACTGTATAATTAGCTAGAGTGGTGAGCTTGTGAATAATACAAAGAGAAGTTCAATAGAAACTGCATGTAATTAGCTAATTCTTATTTTGAAGATGTTTTAAAGAAAAGTTTCATATGTTCCTTTCATACTGTCTATAGTAAATGTGAATTTTTTTCTAGTGTTTTTAGTACAGAAGCAAACAAGCATTATATATCTTCCATCATAGTAACCTTTCCAAAGGTTTAATCTCAAGAACTTTTGTTAGTCCCTAAATAATATTTATTGGTGGACAGTGATCTGTGCATTTGACATGTTATGCTTGTAAATTGTTGTGATAGTCTATAACATCTTGTATGATGTATATTTTCATGTGCCATTATATACTTAACAATTTTATGCCTGTGCAATTTTTTATGGACGCATCCGTGAATTTCTTTTTTCTAAAGAGATTCTGAGGTAATGAAATTTTCTATTCTTTTTGCAGGTTGTTTTGGAAGTATCTCCGGAGGCCTTATTCAATGAATTATTCACTAAAGTATTCAGGAACTCCTTGTTTGAATTATCATCTCATCAACATGGGAACTTTGTTGTTCAAGCATTAATTTCTTATGCAAGCAATCAAGATCTGGTATTATGCCTACTTGCCATTCTGCTTTCAATCTTGAACATTTTCCTCATCTTGCTAAGGGTGGCTTCCAATTAATTTTATCTACTTTAGAATTAGTTGCATAGTGTTGCATGTACAGCATTTGTCATATACTTTCCACAATGCCTATTTGTGCTATAAATTTCTCTTTGCAGATATTTTCCCATGTTTGTGTTTAAGATATTTTATTGTTTGCTAGATGGAGTTGATTTGGGAAGAACTTGGGCCAAATTTGGAGGGTCTTTTCAAAATGGGAAGGTCAGGAGTTGTTGCTTCACTTGTTGCTGCCAGTGAAAGGCTTCATATTAATGAACACAAGGTTTGCTTTAGTTGCATTGTCTATGATATGTGGATTCCTATACACTTATGTATTTGATGTTGCAAACTAATTTATTGCTTCTAAAATCTAACACTAAGCCTACAATGATTGCTTCAAAATTGAAAAGTAAATTGTTACTTGCATTACATACTGAAGTTATTTTACCTTCCTAATTCTGTTCTTCATTCTTGTGAAAACTTTGATTGATGTTTTGTAACTTTGGGGCAGTGCTGTCATGTCCTTGCTGAAGCAGTGTGTCCAGTGGATGAGTCTCCTAAATGGATTGTTCCAAGACTATTGTTTCTTGATAGCTGTTTCACTAGTGAAGATAAGTCCAATTGGAGCTGGCAAAGTGGTTCTAAAATGCATGTCATGGGTTCTCTTATCCTACAGACAGTATTCCGGTTTAGAAGTGTAAGTGACTTTCTTGAAAATTGATGTTTTGGCTGCTTCTTTTTGGTTTTGTTAGCTCAAAAGTATTAGAGGCAGTTGTTGGGCCTGAACTAGGTGGTCCTTTTGATGTTGTGGCAGATCCAAATATGAGTAAGGGGTTGAGGGTGTATGAGAGTAGGAAAAAAGAGTGATCTGTATTTTGGGGTAACTTAGTTATCTTGGTCACATGTGAGTGTTGTGGAAGGGGTGTTTTTTAGGAAAGTGGCAGAGATGTAGTAGGGAAGACATTTATTTCGAATATTGTGCATCGGAATTGAGAGGTCATGCTCTTTGCAAGGCCCTGGCTTGTATTTTCACTACCCTGCAGTGTAGTGGTTTTTTTTTTTTCCCTTTTACTTGAGTATGAAAAGTCACTACTTGCTGTATTGGTATCAATGTCAACTAGTGAAATTTCATTCCTGTTCTTTTAACCAAGAATTTAATTAGAATACATTGACAATGCAAAGGTTTGTTACATGGTCATCCAATCCCAGATTGTCATGTGTGTTAAGTTTATTGACTTTTATAATAATTACTTTAAAAGACATAGTTGGAATGATTTTTAATTTATTGACAATATAAAAGAAATCTTTCACTGACAGTGTAAAGGTTTCTTACACTGTCATCCAATCACACATTGTCATGTATGGAAAGTTTATTAACTTTAATAATAACTACTTTAAAAGTCATACCTGAAATGATTTCTGATTGGCAGCATTAAGAAAAAAAATTTACACTGACAGAGCACAGAAATTGAACTCTAAGAATGTTCCATTTTTGTTGAAATCCTTTAATGGCACATAGCATAATGCTTTACAGGTGCAGATCTGGCATTTGTTGTTCCTAAATCAAAAATTTCATCCATCATCATAAATAATGAAAATCATAATGATGAGTTTCAAGTGTTGTTGTAGCCTTGTTTGATTCTGAAAGATTAAGGTCTCCCTCTTTACAGACAATTTGTTCTTCCATGTGTATTTTAGCTGAGATAGTAATGCACATTCAGACATCTGATAGTGTGGTGAACCTTTTATAGTATTGTTGATGTCTTATGGTTATGGTATGTTTGGATGAGAAGAAAGAAAATATAGAGGAGAGAAAACATGGATAATGATGTATTTTTCTTTTGTTTGGTTGAAGAGAAATATAAAGGGGAGGAAAGCTGTCTTTTAGAAACAAAAATTCAAATTTTACTTTCCTTCTATTTTCTATACAATTCAACTTTCAATTTTTTCTTATTTTCTTTCCTTTGTACCAAACAGAGTATTAGTGTGCGAGTTGATGGAAGCACTATGCCATAAATTGCTCATTGCTAATCTTTGTTATTTTATTTAAACCTACTAGTTTTATTCAGTGTTTACATTAATAGTTTATGGAATTGCTACATTCTAATTGTCCTGCATTCTATTTTGGTAGGAATGTATACAACCTTATATCATCAGTATAACTTCCATGGAAGCAACTCACGTGCTTGAAGCAGTGGGAGATGCAAGAGGGTCACATGTTATTGAGGCTTTTCTATGTTCAGGAGCTTCTGGGAAACAGAAGCGCAGATTGGTTACAAAGTATGTCTTTTGACTGTACATCTTGCATTTGTGTTCTCTAGGGAATTCTTATTTATGCAATTATGCTAGAAGGCTTGATGTTATAAACAAGATTTTTATATTATGTTTTCTATTATTTTTATATTAAACTCCAATTTTTTTCATCATTATATCATAAATTATGGGATTTGTGTTCAAGTTTTATTTCATCGATACATGTACATGAAATGAGAGCCAATTATTTGGCAGAAATCTAATTTATTTTATTCAAAGTTAGAATTTGAACTTTTGTGGTTTAGGATCCTTCAGATAATGCTTTCTTTTGGCTAACAGCCTAACACTAAATGGGTTGAAATATCTATTGAGATACTTTTAAAATTGAGGCGGTGTTAAATTCCAAAATTGAGAGTTGATGAGCCAAAGCCTAAGTTTTGGAGGGGATATGTACTTTTTCCCTATCGATTTTTCCTTTTAAAATATTTTATTTCAAGACTTCAAGTTGAAAATATTAATAAATCTGTATTTAATGGATTTCAAAATTGCTACTTTATTGTCTCTATCTTTTCCCCTTACATCTTTCATAACTTATTTTGTAGACTACAAGGGCATTTTGGAGAGGTTGCTCTCCACTCATCTGGTGCTTTTACCATTGAAAAGTGCTTCACTGCCAGTAATCTGTCACTAAGAGAGGCTATAGTGTCTGAGATGTTGGCTGTGCGAAGTGATCTTTCCAAGACGAAGCAGGGCTCTTACCTATTGAGGAAACTAGATATTGACGGGTATGCTGTTGGCTATTTAGTGTATTATAGAATTTCCAGACTATTGCTTTTGATTTGAGAATATATTTTCAACTTCTTGTGTACACAAACCTTAAGAGTTAGAGTATGACATCTGATGGAATGCTGTTTGGTTTCAGCTTTGAGTTTATAAGTTTATTTAAGTTAATCCTCATGATTTATACCCTGCTTTATTACCACAGATTTGCTGCAAATCCTGATCATTGGAGGTCAAAACAAGCATCCAAAGAATCTACTTATAAAGATTTTTATACCCTGTTTGGTTCCAGTGATACAAAGTTGACGAAAAATGATGCCTTTCTTGCTGACACTTCGAATAATAAATCAAATAAAAAAACTGTAAAGGAAATGAGGAAAGAAATTGACCAATCCTTAGGTTCTGGTGCACCATTTCTGAGCACCCAAAACTTCAAGAAAAACCCAAAAAAAGAAGAGCACAAAAGTAAGAAAAATGCTCAGATCAGTGGAGATGATGATAACTCTAATAGGAAGAAGAAAAGATCTAACAAGGAAAAGGTTGAAAGTGGATTTGATATTGCTGCTAAGAAGACATTGAAGAAACGACAAAGAGATGGTGAACTTTCCGAGGCTTCTCTGAAGAAAGTGAAGGCATCAAATGCAGAGTGAAAGACAAGTTTTTTCCTTAAAGAACTTATTTTAAAGAGAAGGATGGTGTTAAGCATGCCAGCAGGGTCGCCAAGATTTAACGCATGAAGGCTTGAGTGATTTCCTCTTTGCTAGTAATTTTGTATCATTTTACCATGTCGCATAGACTATGTAACTGGAAAATTGCATTAAGAAAGGTAGTTACAGCAAAGATTTTTTTTTTCCTCTAACGAATTTCCTTAGCACCTCCTTCCCCCTCACCCCAATAGACTGTGATGTGCATAATTATTATAAATAACTTCAGTACGAACGTGGAGATGGTACCCCGTTTTTAGAGTACAAATATTTTAAATTTTAGGTATATAAGAGAACTCAAAAAGCTGGGTTAGCGAAACTGTAAAATTCAATGTAAATTGCAATACATATAAACATAGGCACTTGGCCGTTGAAAGGTAAGATACAAGTAATCAAGTATACATTAGCAGATATTTGTTTTAGAAGGCGCAATTGAAACAAAATTAAGGAAATAAGATCGGAAAAGAAACGGGTGGTTCCGATATTGCTGTTTGTTCTGTCTGTCTGTCAACCATATGTTGGAGGATTGAACCTGCAAAAGAAATATGATTTTTTTTGTCAATAGTAGGGTAGCTGCGTATAATGGAAAGGCTTGAAACTGCTAATAGTAAGAGTTACTTGTTTTGTGTGGGATTTGATTTGCTTGGAGGTATCCTTCGGAAACTGGAATCCAGCTGCTTGGAAAGATTCTTTCTATGAGCGCGCAAATCTACAAGAGCGTGAGGAGAAGATGAAGTCTTGCTTGATGGCCAAGAGTGCACTTGTATTGATGGGAGAAACTCAGCTTTGGCCCTGATAGACCAGTTTAATAATAGCAGAGCAAGAGCAGTCAGTGCTATGGACCAGCTCTTCATGGTAGTGGAGGATCTTGGTTCTTATGGTCGCGATGCTTGTTGCATAGTGAGTCAAGTAAAGCTAAAGATACCATGTTTTGAGAGTGAATTCTGAATTATATATTAGTGTTGATTCATTTCTTATTGGTTATTACTGTCTGAAATGCAAAGGATATTGGGATCCGATGCCATTTTGCGTTCATGTGGGAACACGTGCTTAACTTTTGACGGCTGCATCTTGCATTGTCTGGACTATGGATTTGGTGAAAACGGAGACAGAAATTTCAGAGAGGTCATGTGATAAGCCACGTGATGCTACTATATCTTAAGCTTTTAACTTTGAGAAGATATTCTTGAGAAATCAGCTAAACGCTGTGTAGCAAGTGTAAGCGAAGTTGGTGAGTTTCGTGCTTTTACCTTATTTAAAAGAAAGGTAGAAATAGAAAAGAACAAAAGAAGAAAGAATATATTTCCTATATTTTTGGTTGTGATAATTTAATCAGTGTCACTCGAGTTTGAGCGACTGTTTCAGAGCGCTTTCCAGCTTGGCCATGAGAACGGTAGTCACGGTAGCGTTGTTTCATTCTTTCTATTCTGAAAGTGTTTTTAATGATGCTCGTGAGTCGTGTGAGTGACTGGGTTGCACCTTATTAGAAAGTTAGTACTGAGACATCGTTAGTTTAATGGGTTATCAATCATACTTGATCGAATCAAATTGGTTTGTCCAAATCAGTTTTTTTTAGAGGGAAGACACAAGTTCATCAAGCCTAGTAATTACATGTACGCTATGGGGTCTTTCGTCGGCAGTTCATAGTTGGGAACCTGATTTAATATTTTTGTAATTTCTTTTTCTTTTAGGCATAATCCTAGCCGTTTAATCTTGTACCTGTACGTACTAAGTCTAGGAGAAAATCCAATCCAACATTAATTCTTAATACACCTCCCAGTACCGGGCAATTCTTCCTTAATAAGCAAATGTCCTACACTGCCATTTCAAGTTTCAACCACCAGAGCCTGTAATTGTAACATGTTCATGAGGAGTTATTGATCATTACATTAGCTTTTGTATTTCAACCGAAAGTGGAATAATTTTCTGTAAAGGTCAGAAGGCTATTATTTTCATTTTTAAGGTTTTTCTTGCTTGTTCAAACTTGAACCTGTTTTTCTGTTTGTATTAAAATATGGCCGTTACTTGGCAGCTATCAAGTTTATGATGAAGAAATCTCCAACACATGAACTATATCAGGCATGTTATTACGAAGCCTGTGAATTTGACCTGCACGAGGACTTTTCCCAGGTACTAACTGTTTAATTGTTGGTTTTCTACACACTTACTATTTTACTTGTACGTTATTAGAGTTTATGTTTCTTTTTTAATCAAAAAGTGGTAGAATGCCCCAGCATTATTTTGCATATAGGATAGTTTTTACTTATCATGGTTGTTTGCTGTGATTATTTATTGGAGGAAGCAACGAAAAATGTTGTAAAAAAACTGAGGAGTTCATCAGTGCACCCAAAAGAATACTGGAAAACAGGAATAGAGAAAGTGAAAAACGAAAAGAAATCATGGAAAAGTAATCTGATATCATGGGTGAAAGGTGACAAGAAAAGCAACAATAAGGTTTATGGGAAAAGGAAGGGCCATGTTTCGGGTCCAACTTCTTCTAGTTCTGGGCCTCTGTTCAAACACACAAGTCAGATTCCTTATATGTCTCTTCAACAACAAAACTTCCCTCGTGCTGCGCACAACTATGTGGTCACTTAAATGCCATCAATAGAACTATGGCCCTCTGCTGAAAAATATCCTTTATTTACGAGATGAAACAATTAATATTTTCAATTTTAGCTGTATGGCCATACATACAGTTGGATTTTTATTTTGCATCTCACCTCTTTCTAACTGAAATTCTACGTTCAATGTTTAATTTTTAAAACGTAATTAGTCCTACAAATGCTGAAATCACGATAGTACCCTTTGTTGCACGCTCATTCTTGCGCCTCACTTATTTCTTACTCAAATTCTAGACTAGTACCTAAATATTTTTAGGTTCAATGTTTAATTTTCCAAATCTGAAATGGCTTTAACTTTAAGCCCGCGGAATTAGACTAGCTAGTGGTGAAGAATTTGAAAAATTTATAGGAGGTGATAAATTCAAACCTAATTATCATTGTTATGCCGTTAGAAACGTTCGGTCATTTTCAGCCTACCGGAATAATAAATTAATAATGTTGTACACATTCATTTGTCGTTTATTATTCTCTCCCTGCCCAATTTCAGATAAACAATTCAAAATGGAGGCAAGAAAGGATGTATTGTAAGCTTATAATTCAAAATTAAATCAAGCACTTTATGAGGAAATGTATTATATTTGGGGGAGGGAAAGAACGCAACATAACATGTTGTCAAGACCTATCATCAACTTAACCTTAGCATAGTCAAGAAATGAGTTCAATCGAGTTCATGTGGATGGTGAAATGTTTAGTTGATTATAATGGTTTTTGAAATTCAATTTTGCAAATGATTTTTTAGTTAACTCAGGAAGGTCAAATAGCCGCCAATGTAATGTAAGAAGGTCTTCTGTAGTTTTTTTTTTAAAAAAAGATTATTTATATTTTTTCTTTAATCAAAAGTCATGCACGGCTGATTGCTTTGATTAGTTATTGGAGGAAGCAACGCAAAATGTGTGACCTTTGCTTACTATCAACAACATTCAGAAGAACAAGACGTACCTCTTAATTACTACTGCTTATTTCCAATGCAACTACTATATTCAAATTTCTATTGGCAAATAGTGGTGAGACAAAATCCCACATTATATCCTTTTCACTTCACAAGGAACTAAAATTGTTTGGTCGTGCTGATTGCAAATAAAGGTCCCATTAAAACATCTCCAATAAAAAAAGAAAGAAGGTCATTCTATTGCATTACTTGAATGAAACCTATACTTTATACAACGAAACAATGAATCTGCTGAGGCATTATATGCACAAGTATTGGAAAGACAATAATAGCACATCTATGAGAGCTGGAGGGGCTCTGAGCTCAGATGAATAGAAAAATTAAACACTTGCAAACATTAGATACAATCTTCAGTAACCTGAATGCGCAATATGCACATAAAAGAAAAGAAAAATAAAAAATAATGAATATGATTGGGAAATAATTCCTAGCTCAGGTCCCTGATCAAGGTTGTTGTACATCTGGAGGAGAAGTAGGACTGGAAGGATTAAACCTTGTGTCCCTGCTCAAAAGCCTCTTCAATGACCTGAGTCTTCCCGTCAAAGGTGATTTGAGGTCATCTTCAGGCGACAGAGAGGTTGAAGTCATCTCACTTGGTATATCAATCACCAACATTCCATGATCATCACAAGTAGTAGCGGAAGAGGATGAGGATGAGGATGAACCTTCCTCCAAAGGAGCACCACCATCACCAGTAGAACTTATTTGAGCTTGATTCCCCCAAACCAAGACGTTTGTGGGAAAAGTGGGAGATTCTGAAGATTCTTCTGAGGATGCAACAGGGTTCCTGCAAAGAGGGCAAGTAGAATGGGATTGGAACCACATGTCAATACAAGCAATGTGAAACCCATGATTGCATTTAGGCAAAAGCCTGGCCTTTTCTCCTTCGAGAACATCGGAGAGGCAAACCGCACATTCCAAACCATCCTTAAACTCTGGGGCATGGCCTCCGAATACCAACACCGGTAGGGAGCTCAGCACCGCAGGATCCAGTCCGCCTCCAGCGTCTTGACCGGACGAAAACACAAAGCGGCGGCGGCGGCTGCGAGATTGGGGAGCAGGGCTGCGCCACCAGAAGTTTCTGGCGAAGAGATGAAGGCAGAGAGCAATTACAATAACGAAGAACATGATAATTATAACCACAATCATTATCTTTCCGGTTAACTCAACGGCCGGGGATTCACCCAAACGGTCATTTGTGGCGGAAGAGTCAGCCATGATGATGCTATGAATTAAGAAGGTTGGTTTGATTTATGAATGAGAGTGGGAAGGTTGTATAAAAAGAAACCAAGTTGGAGTGGACTAGTATGCTTGGAGAACCTCCAGAATGGACTTGATATTGAATGGTCTAACTTGGTCTTGACCCATAATAGTAACAGAGTACAACAGCTTCTTTTGCTTTGCTTTCCCTTCCAAAACATTACCCGCAGCCTCTCTGTCCGTACTATTCACTGTCAACAACCCTTTTACTTTTGACCATTCTAATCATTTAGATTTAACACAACACGCTCCAGTTCAACGTACAAAATGTTAGAAAATGATATATAAACTACTACTTCACAAATAGTTCTTTTCTTAAAATAAAAAACAAAAACAAAAAGTCCAACACGTCAGAAATTTAGACTGAATTGCCCACAAGTTGCTTGTAAATTGCTATTCGAGGACCTCTCAAAATCAACTCCCAACTTCCAACCAATTTCGTGTGATTATCATGTGTTCATAAGTCTTTTAATGTAATATATAAGATGTTACTTGATGCTATAGGAACCGTTGTTTCTAAGGCTTTTGCAAAAAAAAAAAATGTTTGTTTCCATTTAATATAATCATGTCATATTATTTAATAATACGAGAGTATTTAAATTTCTAAAATATAAATAATATATTTTTGGCAATATTAATCATAATTTATGAGGAGAAAACGAGTGAAAAGTCATTCGAGAAATTTGGATTGGTTGTAACCAAAGAAGGATGGAATTAAACCAAGCTTTTGGATTAGAAAAGTCTACAACCACGAACCTGTCAAAGTAGATAACTGACGAGAGAGACGACAAGGCTTTTTGGTTATGGTCTCTTCCGGTGGGAGGGGGGTTGACAATGATTCCTTTTGTGAGTCTGGTATGCCAAAAAGCAGTACATATATGATTTTATAGGCAGATAATCATCGTCTACTTTTCTTTTAAGATAAAATAGTATTTTAGCCTCTGTATAAATATTTATGAATATTATAATAAATAAAGATTATTAAATATATAAATTACTCTTATACATCCACCATTTATATGCTAGAAGAAAACGAAGAAGATTGCTTGAAGAACACGAAACAAAACGAAACTGTCTTTCGCGCTGCGCCGCCACTGCTGAGTGTGATTGAACTCTGCGCGCTAGGCCTCTGATGGGAAGAAAAACACACTACTTGGTCGTCAGGTAAAAGAAAAACTTGAACACTGCTCCCGACGGCATCACCGCCGACGAAATCGCCCACCATCTTCGTTCAACTTATCCTGTTAGTGATTACCACCGAACCAAGCACCAATTCAAACTCTAATTCGGTCTGTTCAAGAAGCTCTTGAATTCACGGCACCACCTCAAAAGAGACGGAAGAAACTTGGTCAAGATATCAGAATGCAAAAGAGACCATTCACCTCGTCCGACTCGGATTCAGCTTTGGATAACGCAGTCCATTGGAACTTTCTTAATGTTTATGGATTTGGGTGGGATAAGGAAGATTGAGAAGGAACTGAATAGGATGCTGTTGGCCATCCACAATCCCCAACATCTGACATTTTGTTGCATGGACCTCCAGGCTCGCTCATGCTATAGCTAACAAATCTGGATTCCCGTTTCACCCGCCCAACTCGTCTCAGAACAGAATATCATCGACCTTTTCTCTAAATCATACACGACTGCTCCATCAATTATCTAATCAATGAGATTGATTCTATTGCTTCTTGTTCATGTCACAAATGGACCAAATACTTACCCTTTTACTGTGCCGAAGGGTTTTTTCTAATGGTTCCTAGTCGAAGTCTCCAATGCATGTGAATCCGAAAGAGCGAGGGCTACTGGCAAAAGACACTCCAACGCTCAACGAAAGGTTTGGTTCGGAACTATTGATGATATTTAGTGAAATTCACGAATGAATTAATCTTCTTACTTGGGGA
This sequence comes from Glycine tomentella, assembly GCA_007407185.1. Classification (NCBI taxonomy): domain Eukaryota; kingdom Viridiplantae; phylum Streptophyta; class Magnoliopsida; order Fabales; family Fabaceae; genus Glycine; species Glycine tomentella. The sequence continues at coordinate 134,815 of PYAF01004908.1, forward strand.
TTTTCCCTTTATATACTAACCTTAATGGGTCTTGGGCTTATGGGTGTGCATGCACGTTCTAATTACCAGTTAAATAATACTCCTCTTAATCTTTCTTAGATACTCCTAACCAAGTAATTATCCTTAAGCAGATTTATTGACGATAATTATGGTTGAAAGGTATTTGTCACTTGCATATACTGAAGACCAAGACCTATTGTGCAAAATATGTTGGTATATGATCGAGAGGATATTCAACTTCATAACTGAATACTTATCCTGTATACTTCTAAAAAAGATCTTTTAACGCTTGGGAAGAATTGTCACTCAGTTACTCACATGCATGGATCAACCAGACATTAATAACTGTGTTGAGTTGGCAATCGAGAGAATTCTGGGTCAAAGCAATATCATCAGAGATTGTCCAGAAGACAATGTGAATGAACCCTTGTCTCAAGTAGATCTGGATAAGCCTGCCATCAATATTTCTGATTTCGAGGTGCTCTATATTTCTCTCTTTCCTTACTATTTTATCGCATTCGCATGCTAGCGCATCTCTTTGTTAATAACAAATCTTTGGGACAAATATATTCAAAAGTACAAGAGGAATTTTTAAACAATGTGTTAAAGAATACACTAGTTACTTCTGAACATGTCCAGAATTTTCTCAAGAAATTAGGAAAGGTAGGAGTATTGTAGAAAAGTATAGAGTATTCTAGAATATTAGGGAATGGTGTAGGTTAGAAAGAAGTGTATGGAGAATTCTAGAAGAAGAATTCTAGCCATTAGATCAAATAAATCTCCACCCTCCATTAAGGAGAAGGAATGGGTATAAATACCCATCTAGGTAGGCTCATTTGATAATAAGAAGGGAAAGAAAGAAAAATAAGAAAGAAGATAGAAAGAGTATGAGACTATTGAGTGGTGTGTAGGAAAATAATTAGTGAGTGTAATTTCCTACATAAATAAAAGTTTTTTTCTTTCTTTTGTCCCATAAATCTTTTTTCAACAATTGGCATCAGAGTTTGACGGTCCGGGACCGTTTGGAGGAGGCTTCAGTGAGCACAAGGTGCGTGCACCGTCAAGGCGCTAAGAGGAGACTGCCTGTGCACAGTCTGGGACTGTGAAGCTCATTGGTCCGGGACCAAAGAGGCTTAATTGACGCTGAGAGTCAGTTATCATGACAGATCTTGCTAGTGTATGTGGTGGGATTAGGAAACTCAATAGCCACAACTATGGTTATTGGAAGACTTGCATGGAGTCCTACCTACAGGGTCAGGACCTATGGGAGGTCGTTGCAGGCATCGAAACAGTACCTCCGCCGAAGGAGAGTGCTGATGCCTTGCGAAAATGGCGCATCAAAGCTGGCAAGGCTACGTTCTTGCTGAAGACAACAATTGAGGAGGACCTATTGGAGCACATTCAAGATGCGGAGACGCCAAAGGCGGCCTGGGAGGCTCTAGAGAAATTGTTTTCCAAGAAGAACAAAGCGCGCCTCCAGCTTTTGGAAAAGGAGATATCAAGTATCTCTCAAGGCACATTAACTATTAGTCAGTATTTCACAAAAGTAAAATCTCTTTGCCGGGAGATATCTGAGCTTGCACCGGATGAGAAGGTTGGTGAGGCTCGTATGAGAAGAATTATTATCAATGGCCTTAAACCTGAATATCAAGGGTTTATAGCAGC
>PYAF01004908.1:144844-167569 GCA_007407185.1 Glycine tomentella
AAATAATCATAAATTATTAATAATGTTAAGATAAAATAAAAGTAAATTGACTACAATATTTGTATAATGTAGAAATAAGATTATAATGTTACTGTAGTTTTTTTTATTGGAAATGAGTTATTGAGTGAAAAATAATATTTTATAATTATGTATTAATAATTTTATTTTTTAAACTTAAATTTATTTAGTTTATATTTATGATTTTTATTATATTTAAACTTGTACAATGATTTTTTTTTTATATTTTGATATCTAATTATTTATATTATAAAATTATAATAATTTTTGATATTTTTTTTAAATATTTTAAGATAATTATAAAAGTTTTATATTTTATTATAAATAAGATTATATAGTTTAATTAGTATTTAGTGACCCATCCATTTGACCAGTGATTCATTGATCCAGTATTCTAATGGGTCAGTTACCGGGTCGATTTTTAGAATAGTGTCTGAGGCGGAGCGAGAAAATACTCCTCGATGAAACTGGTTACATTATCCTATTTGGTTCGGCTTTGTGGTCGCGTGCGAACAGCAGCAAGCTTCCTTCTTCTTCTTCTTCTTCTTCCGATGCACTTCACGTTTTTCTGAATTGCACTCAGTGTCTGACATGCCTTTGTTTGGTAACTAATCTCTCTCTCTCTCTGTCTCTGCTCCTAATTTTATCTTCTACACATTCATTCATTCTGTTGTGAGCAGAGATAACAAATGCGCAACTATCCTTCCGATATTCACTGACACTGAGGAGCCCAATCCCAATGTCATATCATGCTAAAGGAGGACGGTCTTGGATTTCACTCGACACCCTTAAAATTAGAAACTGGAATGTCATTAAGGCTGTTGCAGCCACCTTGGATGCAAAACCGCACTTGGATGTACCTCACCCGCTCGGATTTCTGCTCGAATTTTCCGAGCCACCTGATGATAGGGAGAGGTTGAGAAGATTGAGGATTTCCAAAGCTAATAAAGGAAACATCCCTTGGAACAAAGGAAGAAAGCACACTCCTGGTACTATTACTATTTACCATCCTTTCTTTTCTTTTCTTTTTTCTCTTCTAATTTTTCACTATCTGTCTATCCATCCATCCAGAGACTTTGCAGAAAATCAAAGAAAGAACAAGGCTCGCAATGCAGAATCCTAAGGTGATGTCATGTAAGAATATTCTTATGTCTTTGTTCAACAACATCCTATCCATCTTGATTCAATACCCTTTTCACCTTTTACTTCTCACTATTTCAAGACACACAATATCTCTTACAAATTTATTCTCCCTTTCTTATAACTTAACATAAATCTATGATTAATTAGTTGTAAATGAGGACATGGACTGGTTCTTGGGTTTTTCAATTTTGGTTTCTATAGATTTCTTAACAAAATTTGGTAATGCAGGTGAAAATGAAGCTCGTTAATCTTGGGCATGCACAAACGTAAGTATATGCCTTTCCATGTTGCTACTAAATACTGCTTCTTTGTTGCTGATAAGTATATGCCATCTTTATTGATTGCACAGTACAGAAACAAGAAAGAAGATTGGCGCTGGAGTGAGAAAGCGATGGGAAAAGAGGCGTGGAAAGAAGATGGTGCAGGAATCTTGCTGCTCTGAGTGGCAGAATTTAATTGCAGAAGCTTCTAGGCAAGGCTATGTTGGTCAGGAAGAACTGCAGTGGAATTCTTATGAGACATTGGATGAACAGCTGAAGCAGGACTGGTTGATGAGTGTTGAACAAAGGAAACAAGTAGCAAGGGCACCATCTAGCAAAAGAGCACCCAAGTCCCCTGAACAGAGAAGGAAAATTGCAGAAGCCATTGCTGCCAAATGGGCTGATCCTGTAAGTCTATATGTTATATACATTCAACACTTGAGATTGGGTGATTTATGGTTTTACTGCTGCTAAGTGTTTCCTAGATTTTTCTGCACAATTTTATTACTTTTAATACTCAACTTTGTGTCTTGGTGACTTGTTAGTCATGGGTTCGAATCCGGAAACAGCCTCTTTGCATATGCGAGAGTAAGGTTGCGTACAATATTCCTCCCCCTTACCTGCGCATAGCATGGAGCCTCTGGGTAATGGTGTACGTAGTTTTTTTTAATACTCAACTTTGTCCCTCCCATGTATTAACTAGAAAACATGGTATTTCTGGTATCAAATTTTTTAGACTTGTATGCTCAATGACTTTGTCATGTATTCGATTGTTTGATACCAGTACACCAATCTTTTCCTATAAGCTCCTTAAGTCTTAAGCAGTTGCTTGTTGTAAAGACAAAGCTCTAGTAACTGATTTCTGTAAGCTACCTGGATTAATTAGAATATGAGGCTTAGTGGTAGAGGTGTTTTTCTCCTGTTGGAAACTTTAAATTTACTTTTGTTTTAGCTGTAAAACCTGTCTATGTTGAGCTGTTTCACAAATTGTCTCCCAAATTTCAATAATGCTGATTATTGCTAAAAAGTTAGGTCAAAGGTCAGCCTTGGTGCAAATTCTCTATTATACAAAAGTTGGAAGGGGAAGGAAGAACTGTAGTCAGAATGGTCAAAGGTCCAAATCATAAGCTCCATGATTTAGATGGAGATGTTGTTACTTAATTACTCTCATTTTTTTGTGTTTATCATTGTTGACCTATCTAAAATGGATGTTGATATGTATATGTTTAATCCATCCTGGCTGTGGAATTTGACTTGCAGTCTTACATGTGTTCAAACAACTTGTTACACCCAATGTGGTAGATAAGTTTTGTCATAGTGTACCCTAACAAATAAAGTTTTGTCAAAGTACTCCTGTTAAGAACCATAGCAGATTTGGGGGCAAAATCTGTCTGTTACTATTTTTCACTCTTGAAGACCAATTTATTTTTCTGCTAAATCAGGAATACCGCGAAAGAGTTTGTTCTGCATTGGCCAAGTATCATGGCAGTGAAGTTGGAGCAGAAAGGAAACCTAGAAGAAGGCCAAGTGATGGTACCCAACCTACCAAGAAGAAACCTGCAAAAAAAAGAGATACTGATACTAGCGCTCATGTTAAGAATGACTCCAAAACCTGTAAGCCTATCCTGTTGAAAAAAAGCAAATCCCCAGCCTATAAGGATCCTTTGGTGAATTCTAAACTTGAAATGATAAAGAATATTAGAGCACAGAGAGCTGCCGCAGAAACCACACAAACTCATGCCATTGAACGAGCAAGGTAAACCCATTTTCTACTGACAAACAGTGATCAGTGCAGAATATTATACTATTTTATTTCAATTATAAGTATATAACCCCACCCCAACTGCTTTTTCCTTTTCTGAAGTTATTGTCCTCTTTGTTTCTATGGTCATGGTGGATGCAATAAACATTGGGTAATTGTGTTTGGTTTTGGAGATTAGGTCATAGAAATACAGGTTTTGATTTATTTGATCTCTATTGTAGTAGTTATCCTGTATACATTCATGAAATGATATGTTATGCGCAGAGTATTGATTGCTGAAGCTGAGAAAGCTGCCAAGGCACTTGAGGTTGCTGCGACAAAGAGTCCTATTGCGCAATTTTCTTTGATAAAAACCAGAAAGCTAATAGCTGAAGCTATTCAATCACTTGAATCCATTGATACACAAGCTATAACTGACAGTAATGTTCCTTTTGTTGGTTTGAACGAGGTAAATGAGGAAAAAGGATCAGCATTTGAAGTTCTAAACCAATTACAACTGGCCCAAGTAAATGGACACACAACGTTATCATCAAGTGACTACAAGTTCACTGAAGATTTTGGCAAATTTTCCTTGGAGAAGCCAGTTAATGGTGATAACGGTTGCACATCTTTACCTTTTAGTTTGAATAGTCAGATAAATGAATCTAATCCATCAAATCAGGAAAGGGAAGCAGAACAGGATCAGAGAAGTGAATACGAAACAGATCCTTCTCCAACTGTGATGGAAATTCACTCCCTTGAAAATGAGACAATGTCTAGTTCACCTGTAGTAACTAAAAAGTGGGTTCGCGGAAGGCTCGTTGAAGTGGCTTAAGAGAAACAATAAAAGGGGTAAAGCTTAGCTCAGTTTTCAAAGATTAATACAAAGCAATGTCATATTGTTTGTTGCATGTTATATAGATCATAAATGCACGAATATTTTCTGCTTTAAGAGTGTGATCATTGCTTACTCACCCATTCAGTCCTTGAAATCAAGAGATGAGTTGTATCAGCCCCGCAACAGCCAACTACGTGTAGTAGACAAATCGAGGAAGACTAAGGAAAGGGTGCACTTCTATTAGTTCACAGGATACTTGTACTTGTTTTAGTCATGTTACATTAAACTGAGTTAATCGTATAAATATTGTTACATTACAGCGTGTGAGTTGATTTTGTGAGTAGTTTATGTTGTAGTTTTGTAGCCACTTCACAGATTTGATGAACCCAAGCAGTCAGCTAGGTGAATCTACTACACTCGGGATCGCACTCTAATTATGAAGAGTAGGGTAGTGTTGATCAAGGGTCTACGAATTTTTGGTCAAATATCTGAATCTGGACTTCTTAATTGGCCCTTCAAACACTGTATGACAATTGATCAAACCTTTTTGTTTTGCTCCTTTCTGGTAGTATAGTTGAATATATGATTAGTTTTAACGTGAAATGCGCATAATAGAAATAGATTATGTAAGGATTGTAACTCAGACATCCACCAATACCTAGGCAACCTAGATGTATAAAGGACTAAAATAACGGATAAAAAGCTGTCTTTTGCCTAAGACTACATTAATTTTTGTTGCAATTTAATTTGTAAAGATTAGTTTCTTGATGGACAGCTAATGTAAGTACGATGCATAGACCCCATGAAATTCATGCACCACGATCAGATGTATTCTATGACGCCGAACTTGAAAATACAAACAGGCTAATTGTATGTTTTCGTTAAATACAAACTTTTGGAATTACATGGACTAGGACTGGGACGCTGAACTTGCCGTGTTTTATAGGTACAACTAAACTGCAGAATGTAAGGATGAATGAGCAGAAGAGGATTCAGATTTGGAGGAGTTGTTGATATGGGATTCTATGGTGTCCTCAATCTGTTTCCTCTTGGCTTCATTCTCTTGTTTGGCTTTTTGAAGCTCCTTTTCTACTTGTTCTTTCTGCAAAATGACACAGCACAACAGAATATTATATTAAAAAAAAGTATGGAAATGAAACATAGTTTGAATAGGTAGGTAGCGAAGCGTACGTCTAGGATGTCAGGAAGTGGAGGCTTAACTCCATGAAGCGCAGCCCGATGGGAAGCCTTAGATGTGAGAGGCTTCCAATAGCCAGGAATGCTCCTCCCAATCATCAATACAGTTCTTGTCTTCTCCATATGAACTCTACACTCTCAAATCCAACCCACTCAAGCCAGCAATTATATATGTTTCAATCCGATCGCGTAATGGTGGCGTCGCTGGAGGCTTCCATCATGTATTGGTGTAACATGTGGCAGCAATGTGTCCTAACCACGCGTTTACGTGTTAGGAGCATCGTTTCACTCTTGAACCATCTATACTCAACGCAAATATACCTACCAGCAACCTTCTACGCTTTGAACTTCCAAATCATACCTGTGTTTACTCTAGACTCAGACTTGCCTGCAGGTGTAAAAATAATATAACAACCAACAAGGATTCGAAAAGAAAAATGTATTAAATATGAAATTAATTGTTAATGTAGATCGAAATGGATCAATCTCGTCGTCAAGTTTAAAATGAATTAACCCTAGTCAGACACTGAAAAAAATATATATAATATAAATGTAAAATAACGCGTGTACAAAGTGGAAACTTTAATTAGCTGTAGACTGTACTAGTGTTATTTTGTCTTTGTGTGCAATACTAGATGGTAATTTTGGTGGTAGTCATAAGCCAGTAACCTAGGTGGAATAAAATAGTGTTGGGTAGTTGAAGAGGTAATATGCAATGGGCTGAGATGGGGCGGTAAGTGGTCGTTTTTGTCCCCTCCTTCCTTGAGTTCCTTCAACTTCCAGTCATCGTTCTCCATGAGAATGCCCCTACATGGCTACATCTCCCTCTTCCTTCTCGCGAATCAGTTCCAAGTTCCAGAGGAGGTACCTCTTCATAATCCTCCTCTGATTCCCACACTCTCTTTGTCATGTCATGTTTCATAGTAATTAATAATAGACTTAGTTAGCCATTTCACTCATAACTGGACCTTGTTATATTGTACATTATATTCTACCACAATAAGTATAGATTGTATTGTTCAAAGCTTTGTCCTGACTCCTGAATTTCTCCTCCCCCAATCCCAAACTCGCATCCTGATTATTTGCGAGTTGACAAATATTAAGGTATTTATATATCATTACTCTTTATGCAAATGAATGCTTAAACACCTGGAAAGTATGTTCATGGATAGCAATCCAAATTCCATAGGCAAAACCGTTGTTTTGCTCGATATTGTGAGAGGTCCATCTTTTTACGAACTGATCTCAACAAATATCCAAGATTAATTGGGAAATTGATAACACAGACTTTTTCAAGCCTGAGTCTATGTGATGTATTACATTCAATATCTAAAAACCGCAAAAGTAAATAAGTAAAAAGAAGAAAGCCAAAGACTCGCGCTGCTTGTGCTCTGCTTCTCAACAGATTATTTTTTTCTACTAAAAAGGCTCTGCATGTGTTTTTCAATTTAAAAAGGCTGTAAAGTGCCCTTCTAAACAAGATAACGCTATAAAGAAAATTTGCGTTTAGATTGATTCTATAAATTCGGCTGATAAGATATTATTTTGATTATTAAGTTTTCTCGAAAATTAAAATTAAGCGTGGTAGTTTTTTTTTACCAACTTGATAAAACCAAATATTCTAAATTGGTTTGATTTAGTTTATATATGTTTATCACTATATCAAACTATGTCAATAAAACTTTGTTATTTTTTATTCAGATATCGGCTGTATAATTTAGACATTCCATACTCAAACTAATCCACCTAAACTCCCCCTCCCTCCTCTCTTTGCATGTAGCCATGTAGGCACAATATAACTTCGTGTCAACAAAAAGTGGATGGTTCTTGAAATCCCTCTTTAATTTTACTTTATCCTTATTTACACGTGTAATACAATGTTGTTCTTGTTTTCACGATTAAAATCGATGATTGTCTAAATTAATTAGCCCAAATTTTCTCTTTAAATATAAAAAAACAATTTTATTTTAAAATATAAGAATTATAAATTCAAATTATACAATTATTTCAAATTTTAAAATGTTAAATACTCCAAAAAAAATTATTATCTATAATAATTTTATTCATATTGAGCACGAATCTCTCCCATGAAATATACATATAATCTCATAAAAAATGCAATCCAACATAAGTAGTTAAAATTAAAAGTTAACTAATAATCATATAATAACTTAAAAATATCAAGTGCATTTATATTTTAATTTTAAGTATTTTAATGATGATAATAATATTATTTGCTTTTTATTCTTGTTCTTCACAATGATTAAATATTCTTCCCTCATTAATTAATTGTATATATATATATAATCAATTGGTTTGGTTTAAGTTTATTCAAAAAAATGATAAAATTGAACTAAATTAATTTAACTAGTTATAGATTTTGTTTTTCATAAAAATTAAATTAAACTAAACTAATCGGAAACACCAGGGTGGTATTTTGAACACTTTTATTGGATCTAAACAATTGAATAAATAATGGTTAAGAAGTATTATTTGATTAACTTTTATAATGTGAAAAATATTTATTTTTTAATAAAAAAGAATTGACTCTTATGTTCCGAAGAAACAGAGAGAAAATAGTAAAAGATTAGATAGAAAAGAAAGGAAAAAAGAGGAAAGATTTGGTGGTGAAGTAAGTAGTTGAAGGTGGAGCATTTCACTGCGTGGTTTGGTCGGAAGTAAAGGGCAGAAAGTTGTATATATATAATATCATATCGGTGGTGATTGTGTTGAACACAAAGCATCAATCAAATAAATGGCAACTGAACATGAAGACGATTTCAAGGATGAGAAGAATCCCCGCCCCCTCGACGAGGATGACATCGCCCTTCTCAAAACCTATGTATGTATGCAGTTCATTTCATTACCAAATTAGGGTTTCTTTTCACCACTCTGTTATTAGCTTACAGCTTTGTTTGTGTCCGCTCTGAATTATATGTAATTGAGCTTCTGTTGCTGCCTGCCTAGTTATTCAAATTCCAATCCTATCTGTTACTCATTGACCTTTTTCTCCCATCACTTCTCCTTGTACTTGGTGGATCAAAATATACACACTTTTTTATGACTGCTCATCTGTACTGTCTGTTTAATTAACAAAATCCTTTTATAATATACTTTGACTTTGGTTTATGCAATGCAGGGTTTGGGGCCTTATTCCACAAGCATAAAAATAGCCGAGAAGGAAATCAAAGACATGGCAAAAAAGGTCAATGATTTATGTGGTATGTGTGAAATTGCCGTTCTGTAACATCTGATACAATTGTATTCACTTATTGAAATCCTGGTGGAAGTTTTGCTGGCTTCGTCTGCCATAAGTGGTTTTGCTTTGCCTTGTATCTCACTTCTGTTCTTTATTTCAAGCATATTCTTCTGCGGTTTTGCCTCTCATTCTCTGGAATAAAGAAAATCTCTATTTTGGACTTTGATTTGTCAAGTTTTAGCTCATGTATGAGCTAGTTATATAACACTGGCCTTGTTTCTAAAATATAAGCCAACTTTCCTAGCTAATATGTTATGTACACTAATTTGACTTATATATATTAAAATACTTGGATTAGGTAATTTAATATCATATATTTATGGTTTCTACAATTAATGTATAGTTATCAACAATTCCCAAAAATGTAGTTATCATATATCCTGTGCAGTATTTATTTTAACTTATAATAACAAAATATCTATAATAACTTATCATGTGTAAGCAACATATACATTATATAGGTTAATACGAGTGCAAGGAAAGTTACCCATGTAAGTATATGAATATAAATTTTTCAGTTTAAGTTTAGTTCAATGTTATCATTTAGAAGATATTTTTCTTATCCGTCATATTTATAACATGTATATCTTGTGTATAATTTTGCATTTTTGTAGGATCTTATTATCCATGTTATGATCCTTCGATTTGTGATCTTTCATCCCTCTCCTGATCCTGTGTAACATCTCAATTTTGACAACATTGGCCATTATTACTGATATTGTCAAATGATATTAATAATTCTCCATTTTTTCCTTTTCTGTGTTAGATTTATTCTTGGTAGCTTTAGCTTGTTGTCATCAATCATCAACCATGACAAATGACCAAATGACTTGATAATTGGTATTTTGGGGATTTGCTGATTGTCTTAATTGCATAAACTGCATACAGTCTTGTGTACTTTTGTAAATGTTAGATTTCTTTTGTTGTTGTAGGTATCACGGAGTCTGATACTGGTTTGGCTGCACCAAGCCAGTGGGATCTTGTTTCTGATAAACAAATGATGCAGGAGGAGCAGCCTCTTAGGTCATATTTTTGTCAATTTTGTTTGAATTGCTTTTAATATTTATGGGTGTTGCTAATGATGAATTTAACAGGTAGCAAGGTGCACAAAGATCATAAACCCAAACTCAGAAGATGCCAAATATGTAATCAACGTGAAGCAGATTGCAAAGGTAATGTATATTTTCAACAATGTGAAAGATGCCAAACTGTCCCACTATTTTTCACCACATCTATCCCATGTTCTTGTTTTGAAGATGTTAGACTTCACTTACTGTTATGAAATTATCAATGGGTTGGCAAAGCTGTTGATTCTTTTCTTTATGCTGTCAGGACTAGTAATCCTTCTGCTTTTTTTTTTAATGACAGTTTGTTGTTGGGCTGGGTGACAAAGTTTCACCCACCGACATTGAGGAAGGGATGCGTGTTGGGTATGTTCCAATCAGTAACTTTTGATGTTAAAATATTCAGTGTTGAGAGAAGAAGGGGTATTCTAGTGTTATGTTGTCTGCTTGTCTGACTGAACTTCATTCCATCATTTCAGGGTTGATAGAAACAAAAATCAGATTCAAATTCCACTGCCTCCAAAAATTGACCCAAGTGTTACCATGATGACAGTTGAAGAGAAGCCTGATGTGACATATAATGATGTTGGTGGTTGTAAGGAGCAGATTGAAAAGATGCGAGAAGTTATGGAAGTTCCCTTGATTTTTAATCTGTTATAATTGAGGATGTAAGTTACATGGCGCTAATTTTATTTATTTATATTTTATCTGCTAGGTTGTTGAGCTTCCCATGCTCCACCCTGAGAAATTCGTTAAGCTAGGAATTGATCCTCCAAAGGGTGTTCTTTGCTATGGTCCACCAGGGACCGGCAAAACACTTTTAGCTAGGGCTGTGGCTAATAGGACTGATGCTTGTTTTATAAGAGTTATTGGAAGTGAGCTAGTTCAGAAATATGTTGGTGAGGGTGCTCGAATGGTTCGTGAACTATTTCAGGTGAATGGCTAAGATGAACCTTCAATTTATTTTATATTTTTCGTTGTTTCCATGACATGATTTCATCTGAATAAAATTTGATGTGCTCTAGATGGCCCGCTCAAAGAAGGCATGCATTGTGTTTTTCGATGAAGTTGATGCAATTGGGGGTGCACGGTTTGATGATGGTGTTGGTGGTGATAATGAGGTTCAGCGCACTATGCTTGAAATTGTGAATCAACTTGATGGGTTTGATGCCCGTGGAAACATCAAAGTCTTGATGGCAACTAACAGGTTTTCTGATTTGGCTATTATATGATTTTCACTTTAGTTCATACTCAGTTTTACTGCAGATGTTAAGTCAAGAAAGTATCTCACTTTAGTTCATACTCACTTTAGTTCATCAAGCGTGCACTGTGCCATTATAGTCATTAATTAGAATGCAGTTAAAATGTTGTAGCAGACACCATTTATGACATTCACTTTAGGTGCTATAATTTGTTTACTTTGGGGTGTTATGCTTTATATAACAAATTTTAGCTTTGGAATTTTACACAAAAAAAAATAAAATTGTTTGTATAACAAAATTTACTGTTTGTAAGAAGTATCTTACAAAATACAAATCTAGGTTGCAATGCAACTTTTGTTTTTATTTCATGGCTGCTGGAGGGGCTGATCATTTATGGTATTTTGTTCACAATTTCCAGGCCTGACACTCTGGATCCAGCACTACTACACGATTGGACCGTAAAGTTGAATTTGGCCTTCCTGATTTAGAGAGTAGGACTCAGATATTCAAGATACATACAAGAACCATGAACTGTGAAAGGGATATCCGCTTTGAACTTTTGGCTCGGCTTTGCCCAAATTCTACCGGTAAGAACACCTTCTAAACTTGTCATTTTGTACTTGATATATTCGTGTGCTTTGTATGTTGCTTTATAAATTTTGACCATCACATTTTTTAGTTTCTTTTAGCATTTGGTGTAGTATGCTTTCTGCCCAAATCTTGTTCTTATTTTGTTGGATTTCTGCCACTCCCTTTCTTCCCAATGACCCACGATTGAACATTGGGTAGTTTATAGAGATTGGTTTTTTTGACAAAGATACTTTTTGGTTCTCTCCAGGAGCCGATATAAGGAGCGTTTGCACTGAAGCTGGTATGTATGCTATTCGAGCCAGAAGGAAGACTGTGACAGAGAAAGACTTCCTTGACGCAGTTAATAAAGTCATCAAAGGATACCAGAAGTTCAGTGCAACTCCCAAGTATATGGTTTACAACTGAGTTATTCTTTCCTCTACTTCCCATAAACTATATAAGCGGTTGCCAGTGAAAATTTAAGGGCGCATGTTTCTTTCCTTAGCAGTTTCTGAAATTCGTTTATTTGAATGTTGACGCCAAAATCTCTACCAAACGTTTTCAAATTGTTACATCCAAAGTGTGTCTCGTTGCTTTTATTAACAACACCAAGAGTAACGTTTAAGCAGTTGAGTTCTTTGATATATATATATATATAAGTGTCGTTGGGTTCTGTTGATATTAACGTTCGACAAATAGCTAACACGAGTAACATATCTCCCACCGTGGGTAGCATGATTTAAACTGCTAGATTTCTTAAATTTTAAATTAATGGCTAGGACTTATTTATTTATTTCATCTCTTCCCATTTACCTCTCCTTTTTCCTCTATGCATACCATCATAGAAGGCGAAGCCTCTATACCTTCCTCTCGCCGGACGAACTATATTTTGCAACCATTCTTCCATCCACGAATCCTGCACCCAATCCATTTGAAATCGATTGTGACGAATTACATGATGCAATAGAAGCGTGGATTTGATGTTGATGACTTCGGGCATGGCAGCACAAAGGCTGTTGGGTGGGGCACTTCGTTGGATGTAGTTGTGGTGAGTAGATAGCCAGATACGATGCGATATGGTAGTTGCAGTCGACAACTTATGGTTTGAGGGTGCCTGTGGTGGATATCAACAGGTTCCGATGGTGGTTTGGTTGCTGGAAGGGGGATGGTTAACGGTGGTGGGTTACTATTTCGTGTGGGATGCGACTGGGCAGAGAGAACTCGGATATATCAGTGAGACAGGAAAAGAAAAAAAGAATGTCAAAAACAGAAAACCTAAACCCTTTGATTTCAAATTTAACCCTAGCCTCCCTCCCTCATCAATCGGGTTAGTACCCAGTTTTGTAAAGTAGACTTTGCTAATTTTCTGTGCGTTGCCGAAACCATCTGAATATTAGATGAAACGAACTTGTGAGATCATATGAAACTAGATTTAATTAAACAATCAAAGGCGAAACTAACAGATGATTAGTTGTTTTTCCCCAGACGATTGACGTCATCTATCGTTGAGAATTAAACAATCTACATTCGCACAATAAGCTGATTTGGACCCGTTTAGATAGTAGGTATCAACAGAATATGAATTTAAACGGAGCTTCAAATTTGCAACCATTGGAAATTATATTACAAATAACCGAACTAGCTTAAACAACACCCGGTGTCTAACTTGGTTGACCAAAGGTGCAATCAATCTAACTCATAGTCGTATGGAGTGAAGGGAGAAAAATATAACTACATTTGCTTTGGGATTTAGATGTCTCGTAGAACTGGCTCATCACTCCCTCGTTGGGATCCTCCATGATCACTACTACTAAATGTTCGCTTGCTCATGTTAGCTCGCTGCACTAATCGCACCAGTGCTTGAACCACTTCTGACATTGGTGGTCGGAATTCAGGCTCCGGCTGCCCCCAAAAATAATAAAATAAAAACAAATGACATGAATGCACAAACATTTTCCATCCATATTTACAAAATAAATTTTGGGAACGTGGCTGACAGTACCTGAACGCAAAGGGCAATAACATCGGCGAATCGAGAAAGAGACTTAACAGGATATAGTCCTTTCATTGCAGGATCAACCATTTTAGCCAATGCATCAATATCATGGAGTTGAGGTGTTGCCCATCGAACCAAAGACTGCTCAGATCTTGGCCTTGAGCTGTTACAGAATGTTTCGCAATCAGGAGACAACATTATTATATCTACATAATTTCAATTTCTGCAGAATATTGCTCAAAAACGTGAGAGCAGCAAAAAAAAAAAACCCATTAATTCACCTATCAAATGGTTTCCGTCCACTGAGAAGTTCCAACATGACAACTCCAAAGCTGTAGACATCACTTTTCAAAGTATACTGACCAGACAAGGCAACTTCAGGTGCATCATATCCAGATCCAACATTATGTTTCAATATCTGAATGTCAGACCAAGAGTTAGAACAATAATTTTATAGGGCTTAGAGCACTGGGTAAAAGGAAAAGCTGCATTTGTTAAGAACATGATGAATATTCCTGCCCAAGAGGAAAATAACTACAATATACATCCAAATCCAATGGAATATGTCAGACAGAATTCAGATCTTCTCTTCCATATAGATAAATTACACAATATATTGTGGGTTTGAACCCTTTGACACATCACACATGGTTCACCTAGTTAGATTGAGAAAGTTGTACAAAGAAGAACATTTCCTAATCAATTAACCCAAAGAGCCGACTGTACTCTTATTATTCTGTGATAAATAATAGCTGAACTGATTCAAGGAATTCATAATATGAAAATTATTTGTGTAGTTATGTTCATATGGTCATGAAGACCACTAAAATATTATAACCCCAAGCTTGTCTAAGCTAGTCATAACTTGAAAGAGCAACTAGTGCTATTGGTAATTCAGCAAATACATTACAAACCATTTGCTTTCTTAAATGTAATAAACTACATATTTGGAAGCATCCATGACAAACGGGAAATTCAAATTGACAAATTGATAATAATCAGCATAGCCTAAATAAATGTAGAAAACTAGCAACAGAAACAATAAAACAATGTTGGGCAAACATAATCACGATCAATTATAAAACATAAGTTCACAACATTAAGTTCCAAAATTTTGTAAAATCACCTGGTCTGCATTTGGAATATAACTTGCCAATCCACTATCTGAAAGATGAGGATTAAGCTCTGTATCCAGTAATATGTTGGCTGACTTAATATTCTTATGAACAACTGATGGCGAACTAACTTCATGTAGGTACCTGTCAAAAAAAAATTGTGGATAAAGTCTGGTCATTTTAGTCTCAAGGATAACATTTAAAAATCAGGAAAAAAAAATCCGTAAGTTGGTCATTTGAGTCATTTGTCGCAAACTTAACTCTAACCACATATTTCCACATTAAAAATCAGAAAAGATAATTCTATTGTAAGTTAAATGTTTAATTACTTCCGTAAATTGGCGCTTTCCCATTTAGTGATAGTGTATGATTTTCAAGGTGACAGTGGATCAAATTTAAACTCAGTTAGTGTTTTCTAGTCCAAACTATTTCTTCCTGTTTTCATATTTCCAAATTTGAACATTAGATAAAGTAACTATCTAGAGTCCAGACATTTTATTTTTTACTAAGAAGAAGAGCAAGTCAAACTTATTTTTTAAATCAGTCAAGCCCATACAGGTCAGCATGGAAGTTAGGTGGGACACCAAGCAAAATACATTAAACAGAAAGATAGTTGAGAAAGGAGAGCTAATAAATCTGGGGGAAAATGATTTATAAGATTAAAATATTGATCATGAGTTAATGACAAAAATGTAGTGTAAGGATCTTCTAACCCCATTAGCCCACAACTAACTTACTCTAGAGCACGTGCAGTCCCCAAAGCAATCTTGACACGCGAATTCCATATCAATGGTTTACTATATTCATCTGGTAGGTGAAGGAAGTCATGCAGTGATCCATTTTTATGAAACTCATAGACCAAGAGGTGTTGTCCATACTCTGAGCAATAACCTACAAGCTCTGTCACATTTGGATGATGTAAATTGGAGATGTTTGAAATTATTTCTATAAAATCAACTGTCAAATCATTGGGAAGGACAGATGAATCTATCTTCTTCACAGCAAGAACCTACCAAAAAACAAGGTCAAAATCATTAATAATTTTTGGTCAATTGAAGAAAAACTCATGGTATTTAATGAGATATTAGCTACATCTGTAGTGTTCACACTTTACATGCAAATGATTTTCCAGAAATCTTTGATTCTTTGTCTTTTTTTGGTTAGGGGAATGTTGGAGACAAAGATAATGGAGACACTAAAATTAACATGACCTTATTTCATATCATCAATGCATGCATCCATACACTTGTGTATAGATACTACTCAGATTTGATCCACTTCTAGGGAAATTTAAATAATAACATGACACTAATCTGGGTATACTAATACTTGTCGTTGGAATCAGACAGTGAAATAACAGGAATAGTGGTTAAGAAATACCTGTCCTTCATCAAATTGAGCATGGTACACACGCCCAAAAGACCCCTCACCAACAAGGTGATCCACACTGAAGCTGCCAGTAGCAATCTGCAGTTCAGCAATAGAATATGATTTCATATTTGCAGGAGCTGTTACAGTCTTCTTCACAATTGTGGGCTTCTTGGAGAATTCTTCCTCATCAAATGATTTATGACGATCAATAGGTGGGGGTTTAAGATTTATTGAGGCAGAAGTATCAAACGTCTTCCAGTCTGTTACAGAGGAGGTTTGCATGGACTTTTCTTCTACATTATGGCACATATGTCAATTTGGATACTGAAGTTGAAAAGCAAAATAATATGCCAGATTTTGAATTGCAAACTTTAATTTGGTGAGAATCATATTACTAAAGAAAAAAAGACAGGCTGATCATGTTCCTAAAGGAAAAAAGTTTGGCAATTTTATAACAGAATTCTCTAGTCTAGCAGCTATAAAGATGTCTGCCGTGTCAAGCATGCACACGTTCCAGGAAAAGTGTGTTAAGTAACCAGTTACTATCTATGGAACAAATTATCCTAGCTCCTGAACACAGAGGAAGACCTCTGAAAATACAGAAAACTGACAAGTTCACAAAGGAACCAGAAAAGCTTAACAATAGGATCCCAAATACCAGGGCACTCCCAAACCCAAACGTTCCAGATGCACTCAATTCTTACCTAAGCACTGGCACCCTGAAATTGCAAAATGATGATGCAATTGCAAAACTCATTTATCAAAAGCAGATCAAGAATGAGAATAACCAATACAGTAGATGGCTTCTGCAAATATAACTAACCTATAACGTGCAAAACTAATAAAATGAAATATGAAAAATGCTACAAATATAACAATTAAGCAACATGAAAATAAGGATGACCCCATCTTTGAAAATAAAAAAGATCTTTAAATAGTATGCAAGATGCAGACCATGCACTTCATTTGAAGGAAGTGGAGCAAAGGACTGATTATCCTGCTTTTCTAAATCAGAAGAGGACTTCTTGGATTTTCTCTTCACCAGAAAGAATGCTACTATTGCCCCCAAAACTATGACCGAGATCACAATTCCGGCTATGGCACCACCTCCGATACCAGATTTTTTGCCCTCATCAATTGAGCTGCTGCCACTGCCAGTATCTGAGGGGGTCGTACTTCCACCACCAGACTTGTGGTGCTGGCTGCTTTTAGGTGCTGGAGGCGTCCCAGGAGGAGGTGGGGGTGCAGGACCTGAGCTCCATGCATTACCACCGGTCCTAATGTTAAATTTTGTCCAATATTAAAGTTTTACAGAAATTTACGATGAAAATTTGATTCCTAGTTACCAAATTGCTTATAATGGGAAAAGCTTACTGAAGGTTTATGTTCTTCAACCGTTCCGGTATCCATCCAGTAAAATTATTGTTTTCCACATTCCTGAGAATAATTTAAGATAGTAAATACAATTGGCTTTAGTTTTTTCTTTAATTGGAAATAGGATATTCCAGCTATGTTATATGATACAACAGAGACACACAGATTATCCAGAGGCAGATTAGCAAGGACATCAACAGTGCCTGTAAACTGGTTATTTTGCAGATACCTGCACAATTTTAAACATATCAACTTAGAATGTAATTAATAACATGTAAAGTATTAACAGAAAACATCAACAGATAGTATATTTACATGGTGGTTATGCGTGAAAGTGAGCTCATAGTCTGTGGGAGGTCACCTGTTAGAGAATTGAAGGAGAGATCCCTGCAAGAAAAGAATTTAAGCCAACTTGTCCATGATTTGTAACCAAGAACCAAAAATAGCCTCCGTAGTAAAGAGTGTGTAAAATAGGAAATTACCAAAACCACGTGACATGAGATAATGCAAATCACAGGCAAAAATGTCCTAAAATGCAATAAAAATAATAATAGAGACTGTTACACTGCACATACAAAAATGTTACTTAGTCCAGAGAAACATCATTAAAACATACACAGTGAAAAGGACCATGACTTTATTGTCAAGGTAACAATAACTTGACAGTCATTTAGACTACTTTTTAATGCAGCTGGAGGGTAGGAGGAAATCTCACAATGTGGAGAGAGTAGAAAGATTAAGAAAGTCAACACCCAGTCCTTGCTGGAGCTGATTGTGACCAAGATTCCTGCATAAAAAACAAATTAAAAAATTACTCCGGGTGCTTGTCGTGGTGGTTGATACAAATGATAAATTTACAAGAAGAAAATTACACACAGGTCAGTAAGAGCGGTCAAGTTAGAAATAGAGTAAGGGACTGTCCCTGTGATGTTATTATAAGCAAGATTTCTGCATACAAAGAACTAAGAATGTTATAAAATTATAATATCATAAACAAAATACACTGAAGACTGAAGAGTAACAACCCTATATATATAAACATACAAGCGCTGCAAATATGGAGGAAGTTGGTACGGTATGCTGCCACCAAGACGATTGCTACTCATGTCTCTGCAAAAATTTACAAGGTCACAACAATAGTAGCAATGCATGTATGTAAGGAAAGAGATCATTAATCTTACAGGTCGTTCAAAGATGTCAAGACTTGTAATCCGTAAGGAACCGATCCAGTTAGTCCAAGATTAGATAACTTACTGAGAAGTAACAAACAATATTCATAAAAAAAAAAATCAGCATTAAAGCCTAAAAGGTACTCAGGATCAAGTGATATAAAGTGAAGAGTAGAGTGGGACTATACATCTCTGTAACACGGTTGCCTGAGCAAGTAATGCCTTTCCAAGATTGTCCACATGGATCATCACCATTAGGAGGCCAACCTAGCTGGGGTGGTGAGTTCATATTTTGAAACAAAAATCTCACAGCAGCAGCTGCATTAAACACTTGGAAAATAAAATAAAATAAAATGATACCCAGCAATCCCAAGACATGAATTACAGAAATTCATTATCTAATAGGTTATAGCCTCACCATCATCCATTTTACATATTTCAAGGTCTAGATTACTCCTCAGGCAAAATTAATCCATTATGATAGAATCTCGGAATATACTACTTCAGGCATAAGTGAACGAATTGGAGCTTAGTCTTGAATACAAATTCAAAAAAGGTTTGCTGACAATGAATTGGTCATTCATGTTATTGACTATATAAGTTGCACATTTATAAGCATAAAGGGTGGGAAAAAAAACACGGAAACCCAACTTTTACCAAGGATTCTAAAAATGGTTCATCATAATTTCTTGGGTGGAAGTAGTAAGGCTAGGAGACTATTAAATTTTTCTGTGTTCTTAGATGTAAGTTAAAATAGCATGAGTGAATACTAGGGCACCGAAGAAAAACCATTCAAAATTATATCCCTGAGCCAGTAGTCCAGTACCAAAACAAAAATTTCAAGGATCAAGATGCACACCACATACAAGTTCATATTTGGGGATGTCAATGGGAATTTTAAATGTTCACCAAGCAAACATCTTAGACTTTCTGAAGGGTCACAAAAGTAAAACAATTAGGACTTGTATATGTCTATGATACAAAAAAAGAAAGTAAAACAAGCTTATTATCCTGCAAGTGTACTCACACCTTAGATAGATAGCTAAAACCTGCAAGATTATAGGCTAGTGATTTGCAAATCAGAAGTTAGAATAGTTGGCAGGCTTAGAAGTCTAGTGCATTAGTTATTTTAATCACTTTATATGAATTACTTCAAATCCCATATTTGAAATATGGCAGCTCAAAATGTGCTATTATGGGATTAAAGTCATCCATGACCATAAATAACATTGATTTGAATACTGGAATTAGGCACAAGTGAAGCTAACATATTTCCATGTTACCGTTCATGATATTAAGCATTTAATCTCACGATACAAGGGAATGCTGAGAGGAGAGATACTATAAAGGATTGTTCGAAAGTCCAGGAGAGCCAGCTGCAGCAAAGGGCTCATGCTCTAGTGCTTTGTTCAGATTACTATGAAGTCCCTTTGGGGAACATGAGGCAGTGTTTAAGTGCCTTTTCACTGCTTATCTCTTAGAATTTCTAGTTGTATTTAATTTAATTGCGTAACATAACAATGGCGCGTCAAACAGAATACAAAAATATTGAAGAAAGTCAACGGAAGGGGATGAAAGAAAGACCAAGAGTGTCGGCAAACTATAAAACAGACACATCAGAAAAAAAATAATTAAAAAAAGCATCTCCTTTTTCTCAGACTCTGAATGTGTGTGCACTATTACATAAAATTCTTGACATTTGATCCATAGTTGGTAAAAGTTAACGGGGGAGGTGGAGGGAGAGGCATTGAATATTTCCCTGATCAAAAGTAGATGGAGAGGAGCTTTATACACGGAAATGGAAAAGCCATGGAAAGAAGTGACACCTCCATCAACAACCGAATAATGCAAAAGACTTGATATAAGGATTGATTATGATTTATTTAGCACTTAGCAGAAAAAATATAACTTAAAAATGACGCAAGGGAAGGTAACCAATTCCAAAATAGTAAGAACCGACAATCAAGACACAGAACATAGCTCAAACTGGAAAGGAGAAAAAAGTCATTCATTTGTTGAGATCAGTGGCATGCAAAGCAAGAGGCACCATACTGAGAAAGCCAACAAACTGTCTAAAATCAGGGTAATAGAACTGATATGAGCCACTCAATAGATCAGCCACAAAGCTTCTCGTTATTTCAGAATAAAATAAAATAAAAAATAAAAACTGCAAACAGATTGTCAGAATAGTTCAAAGCAGATAAATGAAATTGAAAACCAAACAAAACAAAACCCATAGAAATGAAGAAGAGAGCAAGAATAGCACAATGCAAAAGGCAACAATAAGTGAGAGTGACAGAAAACACTAGCCATCATTTGGATCTGTGGCGGCAGTGGCACTATTGGGCATCCGACAAAGAATGCAGGTGGTGATGCACAGCAACAGCAAAAACCTTTGAAACTCCACCATCTCACAAAATTCTTCCTATCCGGAAAGAAAGCTGAAACTGAAAGTGAAAGGGACTTGCAGTCACCCCTTTTTGCCAAGTTCCAATTTTTATTTTATGGGTCTATGCTATTGCTGCCCCCGTAGCCAAGCAAAGCTGGCCAGCACGAATTGCCAGAAGAATCCAAAGCCACAGAAATTTTATTTACTTTATCACAGTCACTGTGTCTCCCTCAGTACGTGTATATGTATATAAAAATAAATTTGTAATTTAATAGTAGTACATTACATTACTATAAATAATAGTAATGATTTTACTTTTGGAGTTCTATTGAATCGAGTAAGAAAGAAATTTTTTGGGAAGCTTGGTTCTTCTGTTCTGGATTTTTCTTTTGCTAATTGAATAAGCCAATTTAACTATTTAAGTAGCTTTCACAAATTCAATACTTGGACATGAATGAAAGACACGTTTCTAAATATTTATTATAAAATAACATTTATTTTCTATTATTTATTTATTTATTTAATATTAAAAGCGATAACTGGTATATGTGGCTTTCATGCCAACGGCCAAGCGAAAGCTGAAGGGAAGTCAAAGATATCAATTACTTAAAATGCCCGTCAAGGAAAAATTAATAAATTATGAAAAGGAAGTGATGCAAAACTTTTATCTTTGTCTAATTTTAATAATGGAATTGAAGTATTTTTTTAATTATTATGGAAAAAGACGTTTGAACTAATGCCACCATTTTTAATGGCCTTTGTTTCTGGTTCAATAATTTTATATAGATTCTGGGATGATAATAATTAATAATGTGTCGTCTATAATCAAACTCTTTATAGACCAAAGATATAAGTGCTTGTTGTACGAGTAAATTAGTCTCACATCTGTTAATATATCTGTAAAACTTAATTAATTATAATACACTCACACCGTAAATTTTTGTTATATTATCTTTTAATAAAAAATATCAAATATAATAAAATTTGTCAAAAAGAATCTAACTCAATTGATTAAAGATGATATATGAATTATTATAAATTTCATGACATTATTTTTATTCTCACAAATAAAATAATAAAATTGTTACTCCTTTCATTTCTTTATATAAGACTCAATTATTAAATTCATCAAAAAATTAAAAAATAATTATTAATTTAATTGATAATATTAAATTTATCTTAAATTTAAAACTTTCTCCAAAATTATATTTTTCATTAATATTTCTATTTTTTTATAATGATTTGTTAATATTATTTTTCTTCTTTTAATACAAGTTATTTATAGTCTAAAAATAATTAATATAATATTATAGATTATGTCTTATAAAAAATTATTATTTTAAATAACTAACTTTCTATCTTAGGCTGGCATTATTATGCAAAAATGCAGAAATTTATCATCCCTAAATCTAAACTTCCAGGTTCATAGTGCTATCATTCTATTCCTAGTTTATTCATGTCTTGATTATGAATGAGAGTGCTTAAGTTTTGTCGCATAAAAAATAGTTAGTGAACTAAATCATAAATGTAAAATAATACTACGTATAAAGTTTTCTAGCTTATATGATTTTTTTTATATAATTCTTTATTTTGTAGATAATAAATATATTTTCATGTGCTTATAATATTGAATTTTTTATTTAATTTTAAACTTATTATTTTTGTTTAAGAATCAAACATGTTATTAAAAATATAATAGTGTAATAATTAAAATAAATAATTTAACATTAAAGAAGATAATAAATGAAGAAGTTTGTTGGGTATTAAGAAGAAATTAAAATAAATTATAAACTCAAACCTTAGTAAGATAAATTTATTATTTTTTAATAGGATTCTTCAAACAAACAAGATGCCTGATGCTTGGAGGAAAAGTATGCTTGTGCCTATTTACAAAAACAAGGGAGATATTCAAAATTGTTCAAACTATAGAGGCATCAAACTTATGAGCCATACTATGAAGTTGTGGGAGAGAGTTATTGAACATCGTCTAAGGAGGGAGACCAAGATTTCAGTAAATCA
>PYAF01004908.1:167669-187813 GCA_007407185.1 Glycine tomentella
CCTTTAGTAGTTCTATGTTCCAGTTGTTCCCTGTTTTAATTCTTTTCTTCCTCTTTTCTCTTCTCCTCTCACCATTCTTTTATATTTAACTCTGTTTCTCTCTTTTGCTTTATTTTCGATTTATCATTGGGTTCATCTACCACCGACCCCAATTAATTTGGGTTAAAGGTGCTGTTGATGTTGATGTTGATGTTGATTAGCAAGTCAATATTGTCCCTAATTTGAAAATAAAGTTGTTAGGGTTTTATATTTTGTAGCCATTATAAATCGTATTTTATGATATTTTTAACTATCACTAAGTTAAAGGTTTAAAAATATATTTCAGTTATTATTTTAAAATGACTTTTCCTTCTTCTACTTCTCCTCCTTTTTAAGTTTATTTATGGCATGGGCCGTATAGTATAAATTTTAAGAATATATTATAATTTTGATCCTCTATAATTTTAAATCTCTGATTTTAATTTTCTATTTCTGAATCATAAACTATAATAAGAAATAAACTCATAATTCTTTATTCATAAATAATACAATAAATCACTAATATACTTATTTTATTTAATTAATTATATTAACATTATTTTTTTATGTATCATTGGTCAAGAATTATTTATTTTTTAAAAATTATCAAAAATTATAAATTAAAAAATATTTAATATATAAATACTTTTAATTTTATATCATTTTATATATTTTTATTTTACCAATTTATAATTAAATTTCATAAATTAATATGTAAATTATTTAATAAAAAAATAATACGAAATATTGGACATGAAATTATATTATGTAAGAAAATATTATATTGTATTATATCACATAATAAGAGAATATTATGTTATTTTCATAGTAAATTATATATTATTGAATGAGATAAAAAGTATTTAACCAAAAGAGAAAGAGAAGAAGCTAGCTAGCAACACCAATATATACCAGTTCATGAATGACCCTTCTCTAATCTCTAATCTCTACTCAATATATATATATATATATACACTAATGCCATGCATGCATGCTTCACCTAGCTGCTCCCTTCGTAGACCACTGCAACAACTATTTTCAACTTCTTCCATTAATCCCCCACATCAAAGCACCACCCAACAACAACATGTATATATATAGGCAACGCAACCCACTCAACTTTGTTTTTGCCTACAACTTGTCTGAATACGATCTTAAAAATAAAATAAAAAAAACATTTCGAGCTTTACTTCATTGATTTATATAACAATATAATTACAAATGAGCTTTTATTTAAATTCTATACAACGGTGCAATTTTAATATAAATGAGATGTTGGAATTAAAG
This sequence comes from Glycine tomentella, assembly GCA_007407185.1. Taxonomy (NCBI): domain Eukaryota; kingdom Viridiplantae; phylum Streptophyta; class Magnoliopsida; order Fabales; family Fabaceae; genus Glycine; species Glycine tomentella. The sequence continues at coordinate 168,975 of PYAF01004908.1, forward strand.
ACTTTTTCTTTTTTTTACTCTCTTTCTTTCCTTTCCATTTATTTTATTTGACTTTCTTTTCTCGACTAAACATACCAATAAATCGATGACAGTGTCTGTCTAGTTTAATATGGATAATTTTTTTTAATTGTTTTATAATCTATATTATAATCTTAAACGATAAATAATAAACAAAATAAAGGGAATGCGAGATATAAAATTAACGAGTGATATTTTCTCTGACACAAATCCAAGAACCCTTTTATCACAAGGAGAAAAAACAGACTATGTCAGAATAACGAAGTTTGAAACAGAACAATGAGAATCAAGCCCATACTTAAAAACAGCTTTTTTAATGATGATCTTTTGCTTAACTAACATCTAGTGTTTTTGTTTGGACTTTGGACTACTAACAAGTACAACAAAGTTAAATAATCTATTAAATTAGAACATATGTACCATATCTCGTGTGTCTTTAATTAATTATACATTTACTTCGAATTCGGAACAAAAGAATTTTACTTTGGAGAAAAAATTAAATACCACTCGAGCGTTTGGTTGGATTATAAGTGTCAGAGCATCTGCGAGTATTTATATGAATTGTTTAATTCTAAATAGTTTTGTTTATTTTTTTTCATTGGACTAAATGATATGATATTATTTATATAAATAACCATTACTATGCAAAGACGTTTTATATTGTCACATAATTATGTTTTAGATTTAATTAATTGTTTGATATTCCCACACTAATTTGTATGTTAGCATTAGGTTCAACTAGCTAGTTTTAGTATTCATTTTTTTTATTGGTAGGAATTAGTTCCACAGAAAGTTAGTGATAAACTACTATCATTATATGAATCATTGTTGATTTTAGTTTTGGTATATGTACATAAGATAAATTTTGATTCTCAGCCATTAATTTTGTCACTAATGTGAATGATGATATTATTGTTAATACTATTATAATCTTTTTTAGTGGTAATAAATAAAATTCTTACAAATTTTTTTGGTAGGTATAAAACTGCTAACTTTTTTCTTCATGGAAATAGGTTTCCACAAATCATAATTCCTCTATTTTTTGTTATAGAAGAAAATTTTGTCAATTTTAGACTCATGAGAAAATTATGAAATAATTTACAGCAAAAAAAAAATTATTATAGATATGTCAACCATGTTAGTAATAACCAAAATATGAGTGTTGAATTAAAATTTACAATTTTCTGTAAAGAAAAAATAAAATTAAAATAATATAGAGACCAAAGTATTATTTTAATTAATGTTAAACTTCTCACTTATTTGTAAATTTGTTATTTAGTAATAATTAATTAAAATCAAATTATTAATATATACTAATATCAATGAACATAATCTTATGTGGTAATGAAAGAAGATATTATTATATAATCCTGAATCAACATATTTATAATCTAAGTTAATTTTTACAAAATATTATTGTAATTAAGTTCTATTAACCTTTTATAAATTATTTTTTTATGACGTATCATATTTACTCTATCCCAATTGATTAGAGAGAATGGCCGTGAGTTCAATCCTTTCCAAGACAAGTAGCGAAAACTCTAGATATGCATGCCAACCAAAACAATCTCAGATCATATGTGTTTGGTGAAGAAATTTGTCGATGACATAGTGCGAAATTATTATCTTTAATTTTACATTGTCTAATTGCTCATCATCAAAATTTCCTCTTATTTTTGCTCCAAGATTCTGAGCTCGTCGTGACTTTATTTAAAATGATATGATTTCCAGTTCAATATAGTAAAATTCTAAAGTACATAATTTACTCTTTTTTTTTTTTGTTTCTAAAATATTGATGAAGTGCAAGAGTGCATGAATAATTTATTGGCAAAAATTGGCGTGTATCCAATCCAACAAAGCATAGAAGATGGTGATGATGGTTCACGGGTTAACAGATGAATTAAACTTGATTAACGGAATGGGTTAAAAAGAACATTATCATTATAACAAAAAGGCCAAACTGCCGTGTGGGTTCTACGATAAAGAATCAGGGGCAGATGCACTTGCTTCAACATTGGGGCAATTCTCCACACTTTTTTCCAGATAATATATACGTAATTAATTGTTCTCATAATTTAAAACACAGTATTAAAAACTAATTCATAATATATCTCTACAAATTTATGTATATAAATATTGCCTAACAACATAATTTTTTTAGATTGGTCACTTATTAAAATTATACACTGTATTTATGTAGATATATGATTAATTATACACATAAATATATATAATTTATTGATACGTAGTTAATAATATTATAAAGTTATGAATCATCACATATAATTAATTACATTATATTTTTTTTATCAGATTACATTATATATATTTAAATATAGTTAACTTTGTTTTACAAATAATTGAAACTAAATGTGTAACCGTGAATAATAATAAATTTTGTCTCACAAATGATTAATAATAAAAAAATTAAAAATATTTACATACATAATTAAGAGTGTTTTCAATGAAAATTTCTTAAATAAGTCTGTTAAATTATTTTTTTATGATCCTAAAATGTCATATCATTTTAAAAAAATTATATATAATGTTATTTCAATAGTAAAAAACTCTAAAAAATTAACACTTTTATATTTTTTTTATTTTAACTTAATTATGGTATTGTTATATGTCAAGATAAACATTATTTTTTATCTTAATTTTTTTTAAAAAAATATATATCGTATTTTTAAGAAATTGTGCCTATCATGTAAATTTACTTCAATAAAAAATAATTTCTTCACTTAAAAAAATTCATAGGTATCTGGATGTTTTGGATATTCGTTGATCGATACTGGTTTAAAAAAGAAGAATCTATATGATCATTATGTTTGTTGTTAACATGGCCGACAGCCATATTCTCCATCATTAAAATAATTCCAACGCAAGCGCTTATTATAAATATTAAATTAATACGTACTGGTGTTTGTTTCACCTGGTTGGATTCTTACAAATATAAAAATGAAAATATATTTTCTGATATTCTCTTGCTCATCATTTGATTTTTATGGAATGAGTGAAAATGTGAATTCTTCTAGTAAAAGTTGAATACATTACAAGAAGTTTGTAAAATTAAACAAAGTTAGCGTTAGCAGGGATGATTAGACTGTATGAGCGTGTAAATTATTGTTGAGTCTGAGTACAGACTCAACATGTCCTCTGAGACTGTGTATTTCTCCCAGCCTGGCTATTTCAGCACGTCGTCTTGCCTGTTCAGCTATCAAAGAAGACCGCCTTCCATTCACCTCCAGATGCACACTCCTCTGTGAAATCCCTCTGTCTTCTTTTCCACTTGTAAACGCCGTCTGTTCAAATTCAACACTTCTATATCATTCTCCTTAATTTATTAATACCTCTAATAATTTACTTACTAACCTTTCTTTCGAATATCAGTTTCCATGCATCTCCACTCAATCCATACCGCACCGTCAACTTAATTATGTCCAACGGCACATAGAAGATTATACTGTATAACCATATCACACCTGCCCATCGCCATCCAATTCCTCTTATTTTCCCAAAGCTGCTATATGCATACACAGCAATTATGGTCGCCACCTAACCGGTTCATACATAACACATTATTTAACACCACCACCTTTTTATTGATTTCCTATGTAACCACAAGCTACTAGCTACAAGCTACATCTGTTTGTGTTTGTGTAACATTACCAGTTGAGCTATTACAAATGCACACATCAGTAGAGCTCCAGGTCTCTCTAGAAATGACCAACCACGGCTACGTGTAACAAAAATTAGAGCCTGGCTAATTATGCTCACTTGCAGATATACGGCAGATGATACTTTCTCGCTGTCTCTGGATAAGGAACTTACATGGAAGTGGCTCTGCAAAAACACTTTCTTCTTATTAAACAACTTTTTTTCCTTTGAGGTCTAAAAACAAACAAAAGCATTAGGAGAAACAAAGACTTTTGTACCTCAAAGAAAGTGGTCTCAACTATTGCCCAGTAGAACAGGACAGTAACCAAAGCAAGATAAGTGCCAATCACGATTCCTGTTGCAAATATCTCCGGGAGCTTCCAACTGTCAGGTGTTGGGGATGGCTTCACTCTGTCTTTAGATATGGTCATGATGGTACCTAATTCAAACTTAAACAATTATGAGTACAAATCTTGCATATCACTATATCATATTTGGTCAACCTTTTGTCTTTTGATTTGTTCTATCCTAGTCTGTAAAAACTTCCGTTTGTTGAGTTATAGATGTGACAAAGTAAAACTCTGTTAAAGAACTTCTGCTGTTTACTCAAATGATGAAGAATATTTATATTCCAAGATTTTATACCCTTTTTTATATTGATTCTGAAGCTAGAATTGTACACCTTTGCAAAATTTACACTCTTGAATGAACCAAAAATTTAGTTGGATGCTTTGAAACCAAGAGAAAAGAGGTATTATGTATTTTGATTTTTCTCATAAATTTCTTACAAGAGAACTTTTACCAATTAGTTTATGTATAAATTAATTTTAGTTTATAGAAAAGTTTTTTTCATTTTTCTTCTTATTTTCTTCTCCTAGAAGTGCTTCCAGATAAACTTACACAAACAAGCCAATGAATATTATCTCTTCTATTTTATTGTAATAAAGTCACATAAAATTGGTGAGTATAGTTTCCATCGCATGTATGTACAGAAGAATAGGAAAATGGAAGTTTTATGGTTCATGTCCATAGTCTTGGGGATGGAAAAATTGTCTGATGTATTACCATCATTCAGTATCGCAATGATCAGGACCATGAAGGGTGGAAAATCATATTCCCAAATCAATGCTAGGAGAGCAAAACCAAGCTGCAAAAGGGTTTGGTTTGACAAGTTAGATGCAAGTCTCAGGGGGCTTTAATGTTTAAATATAAGTCCAAGATAAGAGAAAAACAGAAGCTACAAAAAAGGAATTCGAAATTGGAGATAGGAACTTCCATTACCACTATCCTTATGGTGATGGAGACTGCGTATATCTGCATTAAAAAGACCAATAAAATCGAGTTATTATAAGTTTATTACAGGTTAATACATTTATAATGACTGGTGTCTGAACAATTTAGATTTTAACTGACGCTGTTTTTGGTTTGACACTTTGACTGTGTTATAGGACTAGTCATGCTTTCATATCGAGGCTATAAAATGTATAAAAGTGGAAAGGCCAACTTTTTTATGATAATACGGAGAAGACAAAGATTGCACACTCAACTGTATAATTTTTCATTCTCTGGAATATAGCTCTGCTAGTTAACACAGCACTAATAATAACACTTAAGCCAGGGTCGGTTAGGACCAGATCAGCAGCACTTCTTGCAGCGTCCGTTGCGTCTGACACAGCTATTCCGATATCTGCTTTCTTCAATGCTGGGGCATCATTTACTCCATCCCCAGTCATTCCGACAACATGCTGCTTTTCTTGTAAAATTTTCACTATTTCATACTTGTGTTCTGAAAGTATGCATTGATAAAACAATCGTTAAACAGATTTGGTGAAATAGCAGCATTTACGAAAATGATAGGTAACCGCATATAGGAAAATTCATCCAAAAGTTTTGAATAGGACGACATAACTGGTGTTAGTTAATAGTTAAGCACTCCAGACTAGGGTCTTGGAATTCTTTCCACGCTTAAATCACTCATATTTGGATGGTATACATGAAATAGTGCAAGCAATGGGTAATTTGCATAACTCATCATATCTCATTAGCAAATTATCCATATTACCTGGCATTATATAGTTTATAGGAAGCTGAAAGGTGCAATAAAATGGATCAACCATGTAAGGTTTTGGACAGAGAGGATATCATGTCGACCATGTATTACTATTACAAAAATATTGCATCATTCTTTTTATTTGTTATCTGAGATAGTGAGATGTCTCAAAAGCATATTTTCCTATTTGAGGTTATTTATTCTACTGACAGAAAGGAAATGAAAGGAAACACGAGAGTGAAATATATGATCTGAGAGAAACAACTAATTTTCTTAAATATCAAATCCACATACCAGGATATACACCAGCAAAGCCATCTGCCATTTCAACGAGCTCGTCAATAGGGAGAGCTTCATGCTCTTCTTTTTCGCGACCCAACAAAGATGAAGAAGGGTACATGTTTGTTCCCATGCCAAGTCTTCGGCCTGTCTCCTTTGCTATTGCTAATTGATCACCTGCATTGAGTCATTGACTTGTAAACAACATCAAGACTTCAACATTTCAAATTTGGCTATTAGCGAAAAGCATTTTGCATTGAATACGTCAATAAGATATGCTACTTTGGGTGTGTAGGTAAGGTTCCAGTACAGAGAGAATATAACGAGTTAAATTGAAACATCACATGACTTAAACCAAACTATGGCCTTTTGTTTTATTATACTCTATGCTTTCATTGGAATTTTGTGGTTACCTGTAATCATCTTAACACAGACTCCAAGGTTAAGTGCTCTTCGGATGGTCTCAGCACTATCATGTCTTGGAGGATCAAACAAAGGCAATAAACCACAAAAAGTCCAAGGACCTCCAGGGCTATCCTTGGATTTTTCAGGAACTTCCTGAAAGAGTAAAGACTTGTCTAAGTAAGACAAGTTAATATTTGACATTCGAAAATTGTTCAAGTCTTGATCATATCTTCTAAATTTGAAAATTTATATTTGTAAGTGTTGAAAAATCACCTAAATTATGGTCACCGCAAGGTAGAGGGTGTGTTGAAAGTCCAAAATGGTGGCAGGTAGCCATGGGCAAAAAGGGGAACATAATGAAGTTCCATATTGATTAGAGATAGTTCAGATAGAGTTTATAAGTGGGAGTAATTCTTATCTTAAAAGTCGATTTTGTAAGATTGAGTTATCCACATAACCCACATTCTTCCAGTAAGCAATAAATTGACATTTTTTTTGTTCATTTAATCATCCTTTTAGCAGGAAAGAAAACAACAGCTGCTATACCTGATAAGCAACTGCAAGAGATCGCAATCCCCTTTCAGCAAATTTGTCTATTATAGTGTGCACTTTCTTGGAAATCTGATCTTTCTCTTGACACAAATCTAGAATCTAGTATTCAGCAAACAATGTAAAGAACAGAGTGAAGTTCTGGTACAAAAATAAAGGACATTCCAAATGACCTACGCCATGATTGCAGAATTTTTCCTCTCTTTTGGATGAAGGTCCATTGAGAAAAACTTTGTATTAGATATGAAGAAAAACTAGGAGACATTAGGCAGTAAGAAAATGCAATGTAGTGGCCATCTTTCATGAGTTTTGATACCTGTTCTGGAGCTCCTTTACTGGCCCTATGAAAATTGCCATCACAATCAATATATGTTATAGCTGTACGCTTATCTACAGGATTGAATGGTAAAAAATGAACTTCAGTGATGTTTGCACGTGCCTGTAGAGAAAAAGAAGGAATTGTTTATCCTTTATTAGTACGCTGGAGAACTTCAGTATCAAAGTAACATGGGTGATCTGATGGGTATCTTTACCTCCTTTGGATCAGCTAGCATATTAACTACGGCAGTGTCAATAGCATCCTGGTTTTCCAGTCTAGCTGCTCTGGCTGCAAGTAGAACAACCGTATCCTTGTCCATGTTTCTGTTAAACACCTGTTCAGCATAACATAACATGTAAGGTGAAACTCTAAGTAGAGCAACCGTATCCTTGTCCATATTCCATTACCTACCTCAATAAGGTTTCGATCAACAGTTAGGCGATTCAGTGTAAGAGTTCCAGTTTTGTCACTGCATAGGACATCCATGCCTGCCATTTCTTCAATTGCTGTCATTCTTTTTGTGATAGCTCCCTTACGAATGATGTAAAAATACAGAAAGACCATAGTCAGCACTCAGCAGCACAAAGATCTTTTACAATGTTTTGAACTTTAAGGGTAGCACTACGGTGCCCCTATCCCTATGCATTAACTATGCTTCAAGTGATCCGATATAAAGTATGCGGGCGGGGTATGGTTACCCCAAAGTGATACTATAGGATTTGCCAAACTTTAAACTATGATTACCAATAATGCAGACAAAAGCTTAATTTCATTGAATCTGAGTCCCAAACATAGGTATAAAGAGAGGGAATGGTTCTAATTCTGATGTATTGAATTGAATGCTAAGAGCTCAAAAGTTGAACCTGCTGAGAAAGACGATGAGAGCCAATTGCAAGTGTTACAGATAATACTGTTGGCATGGCGATGGGTATTCCTCCAATTAGGAGAACAAGAAGGTTGTTTATTCCATCCCTGTATGACCGATGCTCCACAGGGAACATTATAATTATTTCAAAAATCATCCCTATAGCTATAGAGCAAATGCAGAAGTTACCAATTGAGGTAAGGACCTGACAAAAAGTAAGCAAATAACACGGATATCAGAGTCTGAAATTTGGCTGATTGATCAAAAACATGCAAAAGTTATTTTGCATTGTGACGAGTTTCCATATAAAACCAATGCTATAATCTCAAGTGTATACTTCATTGCTCCTTTGTGCTGGTTTTTATCATAGGTAAAGCATCATGACAATCCTTAAAACACTGTACCTTTTATGTAATCATTCAAACTTCTAGCTCTTTGTAAACATCTTGGCTTGGTTATATTTCTTATTATTTCATGTAACCATGTCAAAAGATGTTGAAAGTTTTCTTTAGTTACCTTCTGAAAATGCCCAACAACTTCGGTACTGTCAACCAGGTATGCTGCCTTACCAAAAAATGAGTGAACTCCTGTTGCTATCACTACAGCTTCAATCTCTCCATGTTTACATGTTGAACCTGAAAAGACCTCGTTACCAGTTCTCTTTGTGACAGGTAGAGATTCTCCAGTAAGAGCTGACTGCATAAAACAAAACCAGGACATCACATGAACTCCATCTCCATTCTTGATCAATTGTAACAGTTTATGTCATGAGAAAATATATAGTGAATCCACTAAATAGAAAAGTTATATAGCAGAGTTACAATATTTATTTATTTCATAACAAAGGCTTGCCTGGTCAATTTTTAGAGGGTCCCCTTCTAGCAAGCGAGCATCAGCTGGAATTATATCTCCCAGCTTTATGCTAATTATATCTCCAGGTACTAAAATAGCTGCATCTTGCTCTTGCCACTGCTCATCTCTGAGAACCTGTGAACAAAGATATTAGAGACTTCTGCTCATTAATGGTGTGTATGCAAGGAATCTTAAACACAAGGTATTGTAGCATAACAAGAATTAAGCAATGTAGTATAATAATATACTACTAAAACAATTTCTATTTTTTAAGGAGTTTTGTCCACTCTGCATCGCATAGGTGATGAATTCCTAAGATGGATCATGGATGTCATCAACAAAGAAACATACCTTTGTTTTAGGAGCTAAACGAGCCATCAGTGCAGCAGCAGCATTACCTGCATTATTTTCTTCTATAAAACTTATAGTTGAGTTTATTACCAGTAGGCATATAATGCCTATAAAGTCTTGCCAATCAGGACCTTCCCCCTGAAAATTTATCTCAAAATAAGGAATCAAGAAATGAAATACAAACTAAAAAGTACATATATTCGAAGAACAATTATTGTGTTCTCTACTCACTCCACCATTAGCAAGGATAATCGCCATCAATGCTGCTGCTTCCATAACCCATGACAAAGGATTCCACATAAAACTAAGAAATTTCAATATTTTATTCTCCTGCAGAAACATTTGAGGACAGTGTTTTTTGTTAGAATTTCTTTAGTGAGATGCAATATGCTAACCATGGACAAGGGCCACAACTCCAGCTTGCCCAACTCTTCTACTTTCAACTGATTCACATAGGTGTTAGAGTACAAATTTGAGATAAACTCTCACATCGGATAAAAATAGAAAATTTGAGTACCATATAAGTGAGGAGAAAACTCAATCAGTATTGAGCTTTTGAATTAAAATGTGGTATTTAGTTCACTTGTATGGTTTACTCATATGACTCATTGAAATAAACTAAAAAGTGCTTATTTTATCTTGGTATGATGAACAAGATACTTAAACTAGTGCTTGAATGGCCAAATTTTATCTTGGTTCACGTATTCTATATGATGAATTTATGAAAATCGGATATTTATAAGAAGTGTGTGTTCTTACTTTCTTCTCTTCAAGTTTGTTTGGGCCAAATATCTCTATCCGGGCTTCAGCATCATCAGATGAAAGTCCTCTTCGTGATGTTCTCAACTGTTCAAATACTTCTTCTAATGGTATACGCTCCTGATCAAAATAGCAATGTTATTTATTTGCAATAAATATTGAAGTTGAAATTAAAACAATAATAGTTTATTTGATTCCAGAAAATATTTTGTATTTTATTATAATTTTTACCTTTAATTACAAAAATGTTTTTTTTTTAAATATTTTTATAGGAAACAAAAATAACATTTTATTACTGTCACGGCTTTCTATACAAATTTTAAAAATTAAAAAAAAATTCATTAAAAGTAAAAACAAGAATGAAAATAGAAAACGTTAAAGGCTAAGATATTCGTTTATTGAATTATATTGAGCCCTGCCTTTGTTGGAGGACTTACCAAATCAATGCCCTCTCGGTTGAAATTCTCAGGATCAAGCAAAGGTTTATCCAGTTCCTCAGCCATGTTATATCTACATATTATGTAGTAGAGTAGTTACCAAGTGGCAATTGCAACAATTGGTCTAAATCACAATTATATATCTCCGAGAAAAACATATACACCATGAAACTGTATATGTGAAAAATATATTTCAATAAATTTGACTATGAATGACATCGTTGGTTAAGCACTTGTTAGTCACTTCCAAAGTTGGCAAATTAACTATGAATTTGTTAGGCTTACACTGCCCATTTCAGTTCACAGATTGAAACAAATGCCATATATATGATGTAGTTGGATCACACATTAGGTAATGATGGTTTATCTAAAAAACTTGAAAGAACTATTTAGCCGTCAAATAGTACTTACTTGGAGGGAAAGTGAAAGTGCCCAGATGGCCAGGAAAGAAGATGAGGAGTTTCCAACAAGTAGCTAAAGCTGAGAGGAAGTAAGATAGACCCACATTAATTTAAATAATAATAAAAGGTAGTGGTAACAATGTTATGTTAGTTGCATGCATGCATGCATGCGGACTGTTTGTTGACGATCTCGGAAGAGTGGGTAATTGAAACATTTATGAATGCTTATATTTTTGAAATAGGAAACAAACAATGACCGAAGGCTTCAACTACCTTTCTAAACTTGCCTCTTCAACCTAACTTTCTCTCCTCCCCCATAATTAAATTCTTGTTTTAAGTACTTCCCCCTAATTTCTAGTACTAGTATCGGTGTCATCTGCATAAATTCATTTAATTATGACCAAATCCTTAACCCCCTGGAAAGTATGTAGTATAACTGGTGAGGATTATGTTGAGTTTCCCAATTCTTTGAATGGTTTCATATCATATTATTTCCCCCTCTTGTCGTATATTTCCATTTAAGTTGGGGGAATTATTTTTTAAAGAAAAAACGTTTATTTATGGCCATTTGTGACTTGTGAGTATTTAAAAGCGTGACGTACGTACAAGATAAAAAAATTATCATTAGAGATTTCTTCACTAAAGAAGTTTATTAAAAATTATAAAATGTTCATTTTTTTCATATTAAGAATATCATTATACCTATTTGTAGATATCCATTATTTGTGATTCCCCCAATTTCCCTATTCACTCGATTTCAATTTACAAATCATCTTTGAAAATCGTTGGGAGGAATTTTAGCAACCTGTCCCTAATTAATGGTGACGTCTATGGTGGACCATTTGAGTATATGGTCTAGCCGTGGACAAGCAAATACGCGGTAAGTAATTGGTAATGAACAGTGTATTTTGAAATTTTTAAAAATTGCTAAGTGATCCTTTTTAAAATATATGTAAGACTTGTATTTGTTTCAAAATAAGGTTTATAACTGAGTGAACAACTGTGTGTGCTTGTGTTGGGACCTCCTGCATCCCCACCAACTCCTCCTTCAAAGGATGAAAGGCATATCAGATCTCAAGCCCCTCCATCCCTACCTCCTTGTTGTTCAGGAAGAGCTGCAAGTTCAACATGAATGGCGATTTCTGAAAAGTTGTTTCGAAATCAAAAAAATTAATCACATGGTAGTTGCAAACTTGTGTGCCCAGTGTCCACTATCTGTTCCGAGCATATTCTCCTGCCGGTTGTTGATATAAATCATCCACGCTGTCAATAAACTCCATTGGATTTAAAATCCAATCTGATAAAGAATGTGAGAACTTACCGGCAACCATGACCCATTCCCATGTTAGAATTTGAACTTTCTCCAAAATTTCTTGATTCTCCTCTGTTCCTCCTTCAGAGTCTGAAAAAAAAAAAATAAAGCCTTCCTTGACCTCTAGAGCATCCAAATTACTGCATACCAAACTAAACGCCAAAGTGTTGAACATACACAATAACACAACTTCCGTGTCATTGCCACAAGAAACTTCTACCATTGCGCGCACACCCTTCCTTCCAATAAACAGCATACAACAGGTGACAGGTTCACCTCCACCAGTCACAAAGACGCGCACGTTGCCACTCTTGATTATTATCGGAGGGGAGGTCAACAGGTGACTTCGCCAGATCGCGTTACCCTGGTACTCCGTTAGGGTTTCAATTACCTCAATCTTTCAAATTAAAAATTTGCAAATTAACCTCAAGCGAATCTTTTATGCAAGGACTTACTTGCAAAACTCATAACTTTTTTTTTGTAATAAGTCACTCCATCTCCAGGAGGAGTTTTTATCTAGTTCCCCCACTTGAAGATACCTTTTCGTGAAGAAATTGTCCATTGGAAAGTGTCTTGCTGGTGGAACGAGATCGTTAAAAAGAATAAGTGCATCTTATATAAGAAACATGTGTTTAACAATAAAATATTATTATCCAACATCAATCACCAATGTAAAAAAGAGAAAAAACAACTACAAGAAAAACAATCAACACATCTCATCTCAAAATGGAATAAAAAAAAAATAAGAACCAACAAAAACACAGAAGGTTAACATTAATCTGGATTTACAACAACCGAAGACAATCTCATCTCAAATCTTGAATACAAACCAACAAAACAGAACCATCTTAGATTACAAACCAGATTCACTAGATCAAGAGGCGACGATGGTGGTTGCGCAAGGGAGGTATGTGACAATGGCTTAAGGGTCGATGGTGGTTGCACAAAGAAGGGGTCGCGACGGTAGTTATGCAAGGAAAGGACTGTGATAGTGGTTACACAAAAGGGGGAGGGCACAATGGTGGCTCGAGTGGTGATAATGACATGTGGATTTAGCATGCATTTTTTGGCACAGCGGGTTCAAATAATAACATTATTGTGTTGAATAGATCTAATGTGTTTGATGAAGTTTTATCATAACATGCGCTCATAGTGCAATACACAATGAATAAAACACAATATAATATGTGATACTATTTAGCGGATGACATTTATCCAGACTTTGCTACATTTGTGAAGATCACCTCAATGTCACAAGGAGAAAAGCAAAAATTATTTGCACAACAACAAGAATCAGCAAAAAAGGATGTAGGATGGGTGTTCAGAGTACTCCAATTTCGATTCACCAACACATATCAAAATAATATTGATTACGATGGTGTAGGTAATACCACGTCAACATTCGAAGTATCTTTAAGTATCCATCATAATATCATGTCAATATACCTCCAAAGGAGAATAGAGGTTCATGACAAACAAAAACACCGCAAACTTCAAGCAAATTTAGTTGAACAAATTTGGAAACGTTTCGGAAAAGAAAATAACAATAATTAATTTTATGTAATATTTTTTATTTTCCATCGTTATATATTTTTTATTTCAATGTCATTGTGTTTAGTTATCTATTATTAGATAAAAATGTATTTTTATTGTTACGCATTTCATTTCAATATAATTTTTAATTGATATTTAATATTTTCTTCAATTATTCATATTTATTATTTATATCTATAAAACTGAAAAATGAATTAATTATTTTATTGAAATAATAATTAAATTTTAATAAAAAAATATAAATGTGTAGATTTTTTTAATTTTTTGTGATTTCTTGTATTAGAGTAAAATTATGTTTGAATTTCTTATGAGTAACATAATATTATGGAAATCACAAAAAATATTACAGAAATCAAAAAATTAAAAAAATCTATATAAAAACTCCTCAATATAGATACTCATTGTTATTTGATTTTGTGTGTCAAATATATAATTAATTTATCTAACGGTCTCCCTTTCATGGTCCACTCGTGAACCACTTGCAAGATGGTCCACCACAGAACTACCCTAATTAATATCACGTTAGATTCAATTTCGTACAGTCTATTTAAGGGAAGAAGGTAAGAGATTCGCAACTAGGCAACTGCTTCAGTAAACATAGAAATATCAAATCGCAACTGGTCTAGTGCTTATGTAAATATCAAATCAAAGGTGTTTTATTTTTTATAACTGTTCTGGAGTTACAATTGGGCCTATGTTAAGGCCCAATTAGTTACGATATGATTCAACGAATGTGGACTGAGACTCAGTCCACTCAGGTAGTTACTAACGTGCAGGTGGAAGCCGGAAATATAGGAAACCACTCGTGCACGATGCAGTTAGCCAACGGTCAGGAACTATGCCTATAAATACATAATGCTCGTTGGTGAAAGGTACACATTCACTCTAGCTCTCTCTTTCAATTACACACAGCACACACCCCACTCCCATTGGTGTATCTTTGTGATCTCCTGCTTCAAGGTATCATCCTCCATTGATATCCTTGGACTTGCAGAGTTAGAGTGATCCAACATCAAACACGTAGCACTTCGGTGCTATACATTTGTGTTCTAGAAATCATACAGAACAATAACTAAACTTAAAGGCTAAAACTAAAACCGAATATTTAATTTATTACAACTTTATTTATTTGAGTAATGGCCCTTGTTACTTGCAACCACGGCTTTATCTTCCCACTTCTCAACTATTTTTTATTACAAAAATACCCCTTCACAAATACAAGTTTAATTTTTGTAAAGCAACAAATACAAGTTTATGTTATGTGCATAGAAAAATTATGTAACAGAAACTTATTTTTTATTGTGTATTATGAGTTATGTTTAATTAATTTTTAGTTTTTTTACTAGTTGAATGACTATTCAGTAAATAAGATTTTATTTAGTAACTTATGATGTTTTTTGAAATGTTAATTGAAATAATGTTTTTTAAAATGCTAATTTTTAGTTTTATATATTTTCTTCCATTTTTATCTATAATATATTTATCAAATATTCTGTTTACCCTTTTCAAATAAATCATAATTTTTTATTATTTTTCAATCATTTTACATTTTCTAACTACTTCAATATAGTTTTTTAGGTAATAAAAAAAATTAAAAGCTAACTGAAATATCTTGTCAAACATAATCCTAATAAGTTAATTTGTTATCTTCTAACTACCAACTTTTTTTTTACTTTTCAGTTAACTTTGTCAAATATAATCTTAATCCATTGATCTACAAATATATAGTATCATTAATCATTAATTAATAAGTATCGTTCTTCCATATGGACTACATATTTGTTTTAACAATTATCACAAATTAATTAGGATTAAAAAATGAAAAGATTGAGAAATTTGCATATTTTAAAGATTGAGAGATTAAACTAAAGATAGACAAATATTTTAAACGAACGAAATTAATAATAATAAGGTTTTGGGGATTGGGAATTCGCATAATGATGTTTTAATTGATTAATTGTCTTATATTTAAAAATTTATTTGATTCACAAAGGTAAATTAATCTTAGATAATTTTGTTCCCTTTCAAGATAAAGAAGTGCATCTAATTGAATTAACCGTGTTCAATTAGATCCTTTACACTCTTTTTGCTAATTCATTTGATACTTGAATAATTGAAGGTGTAAGTCATTTTCATATAATTTCAACTATTAGGTTAAACTATTAATTCTTCTCTAGACGTTTAGAACTATGTAAAATGGTGATTAGTGCCTCACATAGATAAGATTAATAAGAAAATAATCAATAGGAGATTTCAAATAAGAACAAACGCAATGCAATTAATTCAAATAGTCTCCTTAAGGGCTATGCCATAATTAATTCAAATAGAGTATATTTTAATAACATGACAATGTACATCAATATCAAATAAAAACATAAAATAAAATGAAAGTTGAGCAGTGAGAGCAGAAGCAGACAATAAGCTACGGTTGACTGATTCAACATACACATGGACATATTGTTCTTTTATTGTACTGAAACTGAGCAATTCACAGCTCATGCTGAGATGTTAGAGAGAGAGAGAGAGAGAGAGAGAGAGAGAGAATGAAAAAAACTCTTCAATGAAACAACAAAGCAAGAATAAGAATTAAAAAAAAGAAAAAATAATAAAAAAATTGTAAAGTAGAGGCACAAACAGATGAGATAATTAATAATGTTGCTGCGTGCCCTTGTGTTATTATTTGCTAACTAAGCTTTTCTGAGAGCACCCTTTTGAGTTTTGAAGCATTCACCTGTGTTATGTTAGGACTTATTAGGAGTGATAGATGGAGGGGGCAGAGTGGGGAGAATGGGTGAAAGATGTGGGCAGTGGCAGGGACATGAACCATTAGTGTCTCGATTCGGTGGAAGTGGTAGACAGGAGGAGGGTACATTGGCATCAATGTATTCACATGCTCATTCATGTCTCTCATTGCCCTCTAGGCTAATTAAGCCTCCCAGAAACACTTTCCTCAGCCTCCTGTCTCCAACGTTCATCATCGTCATCTTCTTCTCCTTCTACTACAATGATTAAGCATTAGCCGTCATCAACGTCATCACACACACGAGTAACACTCTCTCTCTCTCTCTCATCTTTTACCTAATGTACCAGCTCAATTACAGGGTAGAAATTAGAATACTAAGAGGAGCTAACTAGCTAGCCGTAAAAACTCCCCTTGTTTCGGCTCTAGCTTATACTATATTATCACATTAAAATGGAGTGTCAACAAATATCAAGGTCATACAAAAAACATCATCGCTTTATTATATGGGCCACATGAAATGTCTCCCGTTACATGATCAAGGCCCATTTACGCATCCAACTCAAGGAATTTTCTTCCTGCACCCAACAATAAAAGAAAAAATCAAAATATCATGTTTTACAAAATACTTTAAAAATAATGATGCATGTAAGTCTCAAACCTGTCACCTTCACATTATTAACACGACACTCCAACAAACTGAACTAATAGATCAATTATGTTAAAAAATAATTAATGTACTTATATATAACACTAAAATTTCTAATATATGTTTAATACACATATAAGTTTATATAATAAGTTTTATAACAATTAACTTTGATCTAATAATATATGACTCATACAGATTGATAATCCGTATTGGCCTTATGAATTAGCAATTCATAAGGGTATTTTTGATTTTTCACTATCTCTATTGGGTGTATGAGAAAATTTGTTGGGTACAGGAAGAAAATCGCCCAACTCAAAAGTGCTTACCACGTTGCACTGAAATACAATTATGTACACATGTAAGCTGTAAGGATTGTTCTCGTAACAGAATTTTAGAAGAAAGAGAATGAGGGATAAGAGAATGGGGAATAATTTCTTGTTGTTCCCTTTTCATTCAGCGTTTTCGAGAATATAAAGAAATAACATTGTAGAAGACGACAAATTAAACTAACAGAATAAGGTTCTGGAACCTCCTAATGTTTCTGGTACCTCCTAAGCCACTATCCACAGCAGGGCCCAATTACATCACATAGTCCCTCATATGCTTAGGTTTGTGAATACAACGTTTGGGCCTATTACTGGGTCCAACAATCGTCCCTCCTGGAGAAGTAACATCGACCGCGATGTTGGATTTGATAAAAGTTGGATTTGTATTAGAATTGATGCCACCTGGACGGCTGCATAGTGCGTCTTTTGAATGAACGGCTGTTAAGTTGCCGACAGAGAGAGAAGGCGACACGCTTGTATTGGAAACAACAGTTGGCAGAGAAACGACATTGGTATTAGATGGGGGAAGGGAGTCCAATAAAGTTTCGTCTTCCCAAGTCGAGTCTTCTGGGTTCAGGTCACTCCATTGAATCAAGACCTGAGAAATCATCTTACCATTGCGAAGTATGCTACGGCGATCCAACATGGCTATGGGGTGATGAACAGGCAGCAGCTCGACGATTGATGGAGGGAGAGTATGTATCTTGTACTGTTGGTTACTGTGAAAAGGTTTCAACAGTGAAACGTAATACAGGATGAACTCTTGAGCCTGGAGGGAGTTGCAGACGATAGGCGACCTCGCCGATGTGAGCTAACACCACGAATGGTCCATAAAAGCACAGAGATAGCTTCTGTGATGAACGCCGATGAACTGATATTTGCCGATATGGTTGAAGACGAAGTAACACCAAGTCACCGACTTCAAAGGTAAGATGTTTACGTCGCTTATCCGCCTGATTTTTCATGAAAAGTTTAGCCTTATGAAGATTTTCTTTGAGTCTTGCTAACAAATTTTCTCGTGTGCCGAGGTTGTCGTCAACCGCCTCCACCGGTGATAGGCCCAGTGTGTATCCCAATGAGCAAGGTGGTGGTCGTCCAAACATAGCCTGAAACGGGGACATCCCTATACTGCGATTAAAGGCGGTATTGTAGTGGTACTCGGCCAAGGTAAGTATACGAGACCACATTCGTGGCTTTTCGTGAATAAAACATCTTAAGAATTGTTCGATTTCCCTGTTGACCCGTTCTGTTTGGCCGTCAGATTGAGGATGATAGGCACTACTGTAACATAGCTTGGTGCCTTGGAGCTGGAA
>PYAF01004908.1:187913-201365 GCA_007407185.1 Glycine tomentella
CCTTTACATTTGTGACCTGGAATAAATCGTTCATCACAATTGTAACATAGGCCACGCTCTCGTCGGTTCTGTCGTTCTGTAGCTGAAAGCAATTTAATGGGGATGGGTGGTATAGTGTTTAAGGGTCGAGGGTTTAAAGGAGGAGTGGGTGGAGTAGGCTGTGTGTTTGGTCTGGGGTTCCATGGACGAGGTTGACGTTTGTCCGCTATTTGATCCTCATAAACGCGAGCCAACGCAAATGCTTCTGTGCAGTCAAGTGGTCTGAGTGGTAGAATCGAACGACGGATTTTGGATTTCAAGCCACTAATGAACATACTCTTCAGGATATCTGTTGTGAGATCAGGGACTCGGCTGCTGAGGTTTTCAAAAGCTGTTTGATATTCTAACACGGTGCCTGTCTGTGTAAGTTTGGACAGTGTGCCAGCAGGGTCCTCGAACTCGGTTGGTCCGAATCGGCGGTGCAGAGCAATAGTGAATGTTGACCAATCGAGGTTGACGCCATCTGTCAGGAGACCCTGAAACCAACGTGAAGCAGGCTGATCTAAATGGAATGACGCCAGTATCAGTCGATCTGCAGTAGGAATCTGATTGTACGTGCAGTATTGGTCGACAGCGAATAACCAATCGGTGGGATCGCCGGAACTGAAACGAGGAAACGTCAGACGAAGGCGATGGGGCTGTGGTGGTGGGCCAAGGACACCGTCTCTAGCGATGCCGTTCAAGGTTTGAACTTCCTGTCGTAGCTCCATGCGCAAGGTCTCGATTTGTGTACGAATTAGTTCCGGCAGTTGTAATAGTTGGTTCTGCAATTCATCAACACGGTTGGTGAGGTCACGGAGGCGTGTATTTTCTGCCATGGGAGGTGAATGCAGTAATGAAAGCACCAATGTAAGGATTGTTCTCGTAACAGAATTTTAGAAGAAAGAGAATGAGGGATAAGAGAATGGGGAATAATTTCTTGTTGTTCCCTTTTCATTCAGCGTTTTCGAGAATATAAAGAAATAACATTGTAGAAGATGACAAATTAAACTAACAGAATAAAGTTCTGGAACCTCCTAATGTTTCTGGTACCTCCTAAGCCACTATCCACAGCAAGGCCCAATTACATCACATAGTCCCTCATATGCTTAGGTTTGTGAATACTACGTTTGGGCCTATTACTGGGTCCAACATAAGCTAAGCTAGAACAAAATTCCAAAAGCGTAGGCGGATGATTGTCTCAAAATACAGTAGCAATAGCAAACAGATAACTATCATTATGAACAAGAAGAGTCAAATGCTTAGCCTTTAATTTGTCCCTCCCAAGCTCAATATTCATATATCTTCGGACTCTGCGGCCCATTAATGAACAAAGTCGTTCCTATGTATTGTTATCCTTCTTCATTAACAGTGAGATGGCCTATTAGTTTATTCTATTCACTTAAAAAAGGCAAATCATATGATGTTCACCAGGTCAACTCAGAATAGAATCATATACAATTATATTGAATTAGTTTTAAAAGTATTCAGAACAAATATGACTTAATCCAATTAAGATCCAATCATATATAAGTTGGGTAATGAATTTTATTTTTCTTAACTCAACTCAATCAGACCCAACTCATAACATGTAAATAGATTTATTATTATATATAAATAATAATATAAAAAATTATGTATCAGATAAGATAAGAAGGGGAGATATTATTATATATAAATGAATTATTAAATAAAAAATACATTAATTTTTAGCTTGTATATTTTATTAAATTATTAAATTAAGTTATTCATGATTTTTTTTCTTTTTTATGATGTTGTTTTTATCTCTATCTTGATTTTGTTTATGTTTTTTCATGCTAATATAATATTTTATTTCTATATAAAATAAAAATATCATATTAGAATTAAAAAAATTAATTCTTTAGTTCAATATTATCACAAATTTGTCTCTTTTGAGTGTATTTAATCATTATATACTTATAAGCCTTTAGACAAAAACAAGTTAATATTTTGAAAAAAAAATAATTTTTACAAAAGAAAAATAATTTTAAAATATTGAGATCCAATTAACTCAATCCAACGCAACCCATTTATGAAAAATTATGTATCTCATTATCCAGAGGTTACACACTATGTGCTAATAAGAAGGAGAGATATTATTATATATATATATATATATAAATGAATTATTACATAAAAAATACATTAATTTTTAGCTTGTATATTTTATTAAATTATTAAATTAAGTTATTCATGATTTTTTTCTTTTTTACGATGTTGTTTTTATCTCTGTCTTGATTTTGTTTATGCTTTTTCATGCTAATATAATATTTTATTTCTATATAAAATAAAAATATCATATTAGTATTAAAATAATTAATTCTTTAGTTCAATATTATCACAAATTTGTCTCTTTTGAGTGTATTTAATCATTATATACTTATAAGCCTTTAGACAAAAACAAGTTAATATTTTGAAAAAAAAATTAATTTTTACAAAAGAAAAAATAATTTTAAAATATTGAGATCCAATTAATTCAATTCAACCCAACTCAGAACAAATTAAGTTGGATTGAATATCTAAAAAACTTGCAAGAATTCAATCTAATTTTTTTTATCGGATTGAATAGTGAGTTTAGTCAAACCCAATCCAGTCTAACGAGTGACTAACCTCTTCCTAATCTACTCACATTTGAGATTTAATGTGCTATTTATTCAAAGTTTCTTTTTCGTTGCATTACCTGCTTGCAGCTAATTATTTCCAGCGATACCACACTGAGGAAATCTAGATCTGTTGGTTGTGTATATTGTGTGATTTAATGTTAATCTCTTGCCTGTTTTTTATTTCTACAACTTATTTACAGAGATATATCAATCTCAACTGTACCAGCTCACTTTTAAAATTATTAATATTCGGTCTGATTGTAAATTTTATGGCCAAAACTTCAAATAATGCTTCATGAAAAAATGCTAATAAGCATTTAAAAATCTTCAAAATCCGGAATATATTCACCGTAGAGTCATCATATAGACTACTAGATGGACACAAAATATACAAATACTTGAATCATTGAAGTTCCCTCTTTCTCTATCACTTTCATGTATCTGTCATAAAAAAATTATAAGCATGTGTTGTCAAACGATCTCGAGGCCCTTCTAAGTCCTATCCATACACACTAACACACGTAGATACATATTAGAAACAGTGAAAACTCAAGACTCAAAGAATTGATCCGTATTGCTTGAATTCAACTCTTGTGACACACTTCTGGAAGTACATTGAATGGAGAGGCATGCATGCCGTATAAAGGATTAAGTAATCGATCCTTGTTGTCTTGCGATAGACGAAAGGCATGTTAGTCTTTATTTTCTCCTCGTGTTCAAGCAGCAGTGGGAGGGCACCAAAGACAGCTAGCTATGCTTCCACTTGGGTTTTCACCATCAAAAAGGATCTGTACTGAGTGTACTTTTATGGAATAAATTGAGAAGCAGATGATGTGTAACTTGATATTATAATAATGTCAAATAAAATAGCTCTCTTGCCGTTGAAAATAAAAACTTCCTTACGTTCAGGAGTACAAGTATGCATGTAGAAATGGAACCATATCTTCTACATTTGACCCAGCACAAATTAATCCTAAATTACAAGAAAGATAATCTTGATCTCAGCACCAGATCAAATATATCTATTCAAGGTAAAATTTAGCCTCCTAAAAAGATCCTACTCAATATTATGCTTAGAATCCAAAGTTTTGAATGTCATGAAAAGCTGGAAGCCAGGCATCAAACATCCACCAATATATATAATCAATTTGACTAATTATCAATGAGTCCGGGTAACTTGCATCTACTGATTTGCATAATATCCTTCTCCCTCACTTTCTATAAGTAAATGTGACATTCTTGGCAAGGCAGCAAGTTCCAACTATAATTGACTATTTATATTTAGATAAACTTGCCAACAAAAACTTATAGAAAGAAGAAAGCAAGAAAGTAAAAAAATAAAAGTTAAATAAGTTGATTTTAATTTATGAGAAAACTTAAATTTATTTTACTATTTTTAAGAGTATAGGGGCTTATGAAAGAAATGATCGAAAGATGACCATATATATTTGACTACATATCCACCGCAGAGTTTCCCATGACTAAACAGTACTCCTCCGTGCCTTTGCCAGTTTTCTAATAAACCTAGCTCGTTTTTGCACGCTAAACATTGGTAACGCAAGGAAGCAAGGCCACATTCATTCCCCTTCCCCTCCCTACAAATCCATCCTTGAGGCCTCAGTTTTCGAGCCCACGTTCACTTCTCCATTCAGTGAGTCAACCTTTGTCTTTGTATTGTAATGTATATGTATATATAAATAACTGGCTCTGCTCTCTCCACCTACTCCCTCAAGCTCTGTTTTTTTGGGGTGTAAAGAACACTATAATATAATAGATGGTTGAGGTTGAAGGAAAGAGAAAGGGACATGATGATGGGTTTAGCAACAAGTGTGCTTCTTTGGTTAAGGAGCAACGTGCTCGTCTCTACATCCTGCGCCGCTGTGCCACCATGCTTCTCTGTTGGTATATCCAAGGAGATCATGACTGAACTCAAACTCAATTAGTTTAGTTTTAACTCCATCTATCTTCCCCTTAAAGTTTCAATCCTCCAACAAAGAATGTAATTAGGTTGCTTGTTCAATTGGGAGCCAATGCCACCTTCCTCGTATTTTCTCTTTTTGACCCAACACAAATACAATGGGTTTTACGGGGACAGGACACCCTCACTCAGTGCTGCTTTTTCCGCAATCTTCAACACTACTGTCTATAAATGGAGCTGCTTGCTGCATGCTGCTTGGAGAGACAATATATAATCCACTCATTAGTCCTTCTCAATCTCATGGACCCTACTCTTTTACTTTTACAAACCCCTTATGTAAGGCCTTTTCTTTTTGCCAATTCGCATTATATATATATAGCTTCTAAACTACTAGGACTGAGAACATATTTTCTTTCTTTATTGTTCATTTTCAATATCTAAAACGAAGAATTTGTTGCATTATTGCTGGAATTTCACTTCACATACAGAAACACTTTTTATTAAATAAAAATGATCTCGAGATGAAAAAATCGTTGTTATCTGGAGGGATCAAAGAATGTTAGCCCAAAGGTTCATTGGCCAACACGCCTTAAATTTTATGATATTATTACCTGGCCAAGGCTTTCCGCAATGCTGCCTGAAAGTACCCCCTGTTGTGTGTTTGCCACTGCAACCCAATATTTTATGCATGGTTAACACTAACATTCTGCCACAAACGAACCAAACGAAAGAAAGCGGCTTTGTAGCAGATCATTGACGCTTCAAATTCCATATATATAGTATATACGTCAGCACCCTTGGTAATGAAATCCTGTTGTGCTACTGTATCTTCACACCGAAAATTTTCATTCTATCACTATGCCTTTGTATACCATGTCTATTGTCAAATATATACTATCGATAGCTATGCACAATCTAGCCAGCCAAAATGACAAGTAGAAAATTTTGGTTTAGGATTTGACCTCCAGACATAACATCCACCATCTTGCCGTTGATATGTAGAGCTTTTTTGCCCGTAAATAATTAAATATCCATCCACCCATATATCTTTAATCTTTTGTTTGTGAGTTGACTATCATTCATAGCTCGTATAGTCGTAATAATGGGATTAGAAGGGCTTAATTTTCCACAACTTGCAACTTTATGAACTAAGGTTTCAATTTCTATTGAAGATATTTAATAATCGACTGTATCTCATCAATCGTGATGTCTTTAATGAAATATTCCTATAAAAAAATAACTCATAATTGTAGCCCAAACGCTATTGATATCTGATGATTAATAGTTTTCTTTAGCATCATATTAGTGTAAAGCATTCATCGTTGATGATTAATTTTTAATCTTGTGAATGACAAAACATTAATGGAATTAGAAATCTCACTAAAAATTATAAATTATATTTCTTGATATATATTTTCAGTCATCAACATATACTTTCACCAATATCAAAACAATTAAAAAAAGTTAATGTTGATTCACAAGCTTACATAAATAGTATCTTGTCCTATATATAAGAAACAAATATTTAATTTATCAAGACCAATAAAAATGATTAAATTGGTTAATTTTAATTAATAATATCATAAATTTTAATTTTATTTCAAAACTATCCATTGAGTGGTGGCTATATTTCAAAAGACAATTTTTTTTCAACCAATAAATATATCTTGTTTTGTTAATAGCTTAATATATATTTCTACTTTCGTAAGAAATAAGTGCATATAATTAATGGCCCCTACAAACAAGAGAAAAAACCATCTTACTCCTCGCGCTCCCCTTCACCTTCTTCTCACCTCCATCCAACTCATCACTACCGCACCATCGTCGTGTGCCCCTATCTCTGTCTAGATTCAAAACCGTCACACATCATCACAATCGTGCAACCATCATTACCAGCTCTGTGCTGCATGACCAACTCACATAACACATCCCACCCTGACTTGATATGAACGCAACAACCCCAAACGTTGCGTGCACCACCACCACGATCCTAACAACATCGCGCATCGCTCCCGACTCCAGATCCGCAGGCACACAACCCCCTTGGCCCAATCACCACCATGCATTGTCACCACCATTGTTCCAAACACCATTGTGCCCCTGCAACTCCTTCCACATATGGGTATTGATATTTGGCTGCACGGAAACATGTTTCCATTAAATTAAGTAGTGGTAATATATATATATATATATATATATATATATATATATATATATATAATGGAAATGTGATGTCATAATACATTATACAACATAATCATATTTCTGTTATATATATTTTTTGCACTCCCATTTAATTCAACAAAAACACTATATGATGACAAATATACAATCAAATTGTGTTTTCATTTTGTATTTTTTCGCACCCTCCATTACCTAACATAAACATGATTTCGTTGTGTATTTTGTCAACGGAGTCATGTTTTTGTGAAAATGATATTTTTGAAAAAAATAAAACAACTCAATAAGGGGAAATAGCAATGTGGTTGGGGTTAATAGAAACTCCCCGGTTAATATTTTATTATCTACTTTGGTCTCATTTATCAGGATGTTTAAAATCGAACCAAAGTGAGCATAAAACATAAAATCGACCCAACAAATTGAAAACTACATAAAAATCAATGGTCATTGGTTTGGTTTGGTTCTTTTACTTTTCAAACCATGTGGTTTGGTTTGGTTTGCGGGTTGACACATGGAAATTGAACCAAACCAAACCGCACACCGCAAACACCCCTAGAAATTATTTTTATAATTAGTGTTTTGTTTTTGGATATCTACTTTCTAAGTTTACATAGTTGGAAGCAAGTATTATAAATGTTATATTATTATTTTTTAAAAGTCTAGTTGTTGGAACTTGGAAGCAATTATTATGTTTTTTATTTTTTTTATTTTTATGTGGAATGATTATCATTCAAGTATTATTCAATTTGAAAATATACTTAAGTTTAATTGTTGAAACTTTTGTTTTTCATTTATATAGTTGATTATTGAACTAGTTATTATTTAAGTTTTGTCTAATTAATAACAAACATTTTAAGCATTTTTGTTAATACTTACTAGCAGAATTTTTAAATCAAACTAAAAAAAATGGTTTGGTTTTATTCGGATATCATAAATAATTTAAGCTGAACTAAACTATATTATAATTAATTTTTTGTTTGGTTCAAACTAATTTTAAGCCAAAATCACATGAAAACAACCCGTTATCATTCAGTTCACTTACTCTTTTAATATGTAGTGTTAAGTGTAAACAGTATAATTTTTCCAAAAGAATTAAACAAATGCTCTTGTACTGAATGGCCTGAGTTATAAATTTAAATTGGCATGATTTTCCTGATTAACTTAAACTACACTATTCTGTGTCAAATAAAAAAGCTTCTGGCATTTTATAAAGTGAATGATAATAACTAAATTCAGTAAGTTGTAGTGCTGCAATATTAAGATTGAAAAGTTAAAACAAGAATGACATAAGTCACATAACAAAGGCTTGCAGAGTTCAGGATGCTGTATACATAGGAAAGAGTTAAGAGAAACAATTAGTAGCATGAAGGTATACTTTCTGCATAAGCAATTATGCTACTTCCTAGGATAGAAAGGTTTTTCGAGTATTATGGACAAGCACATAAAATAATTTATTAAAATCTTGCTACCAACTTAGTGTGATAGGGAGAGTCATCATTTACAGTGGTAAAAATGATTCTGTATATATTGAAATGCAAAATTCTTTGCACAAGTATACATATCTATTGTCAAGATTTGTCAAGGACAAACATTTATCTCTAGTCTTTATTCATTTGCGGTTTGGATGACCCCACATTCTTCAGCCATTCAACAACTTCTCTGATGCTTGGTCTCTTGAAAGGATTCTGGTTGACACACATGCATGCTGCATCAAGAACCTGCTGCATCTCTTCTTCGAAGCCCTTCCCTCTCAGAAGAGGATCAAAGACTTGATCTTGTTTTCCTTCACTCCTCATTTGTTGAACCCAGGCAACCAACTCCCTTGACATTTTAGGCTTGCTTACATCGACGGGCCTCCTCCCACTGAGCAGCTCAAGCATGACAACCCCAAAGCTGTAAACATCTCCTCTCAGAGTTGCTACCCATGCCTGTCCATACTCTGGGGGTATGTAACCTAATGTACCTACAAGTTCAGTTGTAACATGAGTTTGATAAGGAAGAATCAATCTGGCCAGCCCAAAATCAGCAACATGTGCTTCAAACTTTTCATCAAGGAGTATATTGCTTGACTTTATATCACGATGCACTATATGTGGTTCACATATCTGATGCATGTAAGCCAATCCACAACTTGCACCTTGTGCTATCTTCAGTCGAGTAGGCCAATCAAGTTGAGATGGACCATCAGCCTTTTCATGCAACCAGTAATCCAGACTTCCATTTTCCATGTAAGTATATATGAGAAGCCGAACACCCTCATGCACACAATAGCCTTGCAATGCAACCAGATTCTCATGCTTGGCTGTGGACAAAGCCTCTACCTCTGCTTTAAATTCCCTTTCCATAAGACCCAAATCTCCTGAAAGTTTCTTGATGGCCACTGTAGTTCCATTTGGTAACGTTGCCTTATAAACCAAACCAAAACCCCCACATCCTATTATGTTTGCCTGACTGAAATTTTCAGTGGCTTTTAATATTTCAAATATGGTAAGGTCCTTGATGTCATTTGTTTTATTTGGGAACAATACCACTACGCTAGACTCTTTGTCAACCTCAGGATGAACTCCACTGTAAGAGCTGACAGAAATTGACTCCAGTTCAATCTTGACAGTGTCTCCACCTGGATTGATCCTTCTCTTGGATATTATCCACACTATCAACACTGAAATGAAGGAAACAGTGCCAAAACAGGCTGCTATGGAAAATCCAATTATCAATTTTTTGTTTGATCTGTGACCATGTGCAGTAGTACCCTGTTGAGGAAGACAAGAACGCTGAACAACTGAACCGCACAACTGTAGGTTTCCTTCAAAGCTGGAAGAGGAGAAAGTATCAAATTGACCACCAGTTGGTATCGGTCCTTGAAGATTATTGTATGCTACACTGAAAGCAGACAAAAAATGCAAGCTTTTGAGTGAAACAGGAATTTCACCAGAAAGTTGGTTTCCTGAGAGGTATAGTTTCTCTAAGTTAATCAAGTTAGAAATTTCTGCTGGGATATTGCCAGAAAATTTGTTGTTACTAAGGTCCAGCTGATGAAGGACGTTCAGTTTGCCAATCTCTATAGGGATACTGCCATTGATGCTATTGTTTCCCAGATATATTGCTGGTGGTAGGTTGGAAATCTGATTATATTGCATTTGGGAAACATTGTTGGCATTAGCAAAGAGGGGTAACTCCAGGTAAGTCCTTTCTACTTCGTCATATGCCTGTTGTGATGTTAGTGCTGGAAGCCTTGTGAGCTCAGTTGGAAATATTCCTGTGAGGCGGTTAAAAGACAAGTCTATGTAGAAAAGCTCAGGAAGTGTGTTCAACCAAGGAGGAATTGAACCACTAATTTGATTATAAGACAAATCCAAGACCTCAAGCTTCTTCAGATTAACAAGCCAGCGTGGTATTTGGCCTGTGAAATTACAACCACCCAATGCTAGAACTTGGATCTTTTGGAATCCATCTGGATTTGTTATGTTTGCATCATCTGGCATCATCTCATTGAAAAAATTCTGGGAGAGCATAAGGGTACTGAGGTTCTTGAGTTCCATGAGTAACTTCAGAGCCCCAGTGACATTACTCAGGTGGTTGGTAGAAATTGAAAGGAAAGCCAGAGACTGAAGTCCAAGTATGTCAGGTGAGATCTGTCCCTCAAAATGATTAGATGCTAGCCTTACTGCTTTAAGTGACTTGCAAGCATAAAGGGTTGGTGGTAAAATACCAGTGAAACTATTGTTGCCAAGGTCAAGTGCTGTGAGTCTGAGGAGTCCGGAGAAATTCAATGCTGAGAGGTTTCCCTCCAACAAGTTAAGCCTTACATCCAACATGACAAGATTGGCACAGTCCATCAGAGATGTGGGCAAAGTACCAGTTATATTGTTGGCATGAAGGAGTAAACGTTCCAATTTGGAGAGCTTACCAATATCCGAGGGAATGGGCCCGGTGAAATTATTGGAGTAGAGCTCCAAAACTGTGAGGTTGGCAAGGTTAACAATGCCCTCACCAATGGTTCCATTGAGTTTATTGAGGGGCAAGGAGATTTCTGTGAGAGCAACAGCATTAAAAATATCACCAGGAAGGGGTCCAGATAGTGAATTGGAACCTGCTCGAAATCTCTCCAGCTTGGAACATGCTCCTAGTCCAGGCTGAATCGTGCCTATGAAATCATTGGAGGAATAATCCAAGAATCTGAGAGAAGACGAGCTGCTGTGGTTACTGCAGAGAGAAGTGAGAATATGACCTGTGAAGCTATTGTTACTAACATTAAAAGATGTCAAACTCCCTCCAGCACCTGCATCTGCCAGGTGCTGCAGGAGAGAAGGAGGGAGTGTTCCGTGGAATAAATTACTAGACATATCCAGCTCCTGGATAGTATGGCCACTGATATTAGCAACAAAGGGTGGCAATTCGCCAGAGAAACGATTGAAGCTCAAATCAAGGATCTGCAGGTGATTAAGAAGTGAGAAAAAATGGTTGGGGAGATTACCAGAAAAGCGGTTATGGGAGAGATTAAGGCGGGAGAGAGCAGTGAGGTTTGTGAGAGATGGGGAGATGAAGCCAGAGAGAGCCCTGGATGGTAGCAATAGATGTATGACTCTGAGATCCTCATCACACACAATGCCTTCCCAAGAACAGCAATCAACAGAAGAAGCAGACCAATTAAGAGGGGACGGAGAGGATATGTTCATGGAGAAGGCCAGGAGCGAGTCTCTATCAAGTTGGTTACACGAGGAGGCTTGAACAAGAAAAAGGAATCCAGACAGAAGGAACAGCATTATGACAAAGACCATTAACTTGGAAACCATGTACATGGAAAAGGGTCGAGTTCCCTGTGTCATTAGAAAGAATCCCCAGAAGGGAAAAATGGAGTCTTTAGGATCCTTCATCCACAATGTTAGCATATGGGTTTGAGATGTGGGGATTGCATAGGCATAGAGCATAGAGCATAGAGCAGAGACCATTGATTGACCATGTCCCAGGAAAGGGAAAGCCAAGGTAAGAAGCAAGAGAGTGGCGTGATGTTGACAAAAAACATATAAAAGAAGACAAGTATGCTAATGGCATTGCTTTCCGTTATAAATAATTCAGCGTTTACTTTTCTCTTGGGAGGGGCGGGCGGTAGTGGCTGAGTGGAATTTGTCTACGATATGATGATGATGATCATCATGATTGACAATTAAGTATGCCAAACATAACGTGTGAAAGTGGAACTGATAATCATAAACTAACCTATACTATACTATTGCTGTCTGTCCGGTGCTCTTATGAGGAGAGGGGATATTCTGTTCTGTCTGAAGATGCATTTCCAAACCACTTCCATTCTCCTTTTCTAATGGAACGGATCCGTGTGTGTTGTGCGGTGCCACTAAGACTAATTTACAAATTTGGTTTGAATCTACAATAAAATATAGGACATTATGCCACTTTCACATTTGTGCGGGTGTGAAAGATGATAAATTGATAATAATAATAATAATAATAATAAAGTAAAGTCCACTACTTCATGTCCATATCACTTACAAAGTACAATGGTTTCGAGCACGAAACTTCGCCGAGAACCCGAGGCAATCCCCTGCATAAAAAAAAAAAACTATAATATATTTTGTCTTTGTGATATTCGTTTTACTCTTCCAACTTTAATTTCTGATTTTTACAAATAGCACTAGACTTTGTCTCTTATCGTATACAATTTTTATCGTGACGAAGGACAAAAACCATTATTTTTTTTAAAGTCCAAAAATGGTCAAAATTAAATTTTAGGGACTAAAATTATGTTTTACCCCAAAATACAAATACTGACAACATATACTGGCATATTTCCCTGAAAAAGAGTAAATAGTTGAATAATAAATAATTTAATTAGATTTATACATCATAATGTGTACAAGTATACAAGGTTATATTCACATAAAAAAGTATACAAGGTCTTACGTGCTTATAGGTATGCAAAATATTATATATAGTTTGACTTTAACATAATCATTATTGAATTACAACACGTAATATCAAATAAGAAGAATAAATATTACTTTAAATAAAAATGTAAGGATAGAAAACTAAAAATTAAAATGGATACATCTATGTAATGTTTAAGGATAAAAAAGAATAAATATAATAAATGCTACCTTAAATAAAAAGATTAAAAAGAAAATTCTAATAAATATTTAAGATCATAAACAAAATAATTATAAAAAATGAAAAATTAATATTTTAAAAATTTTTACTTCAAATAGTATTTAAAAATATATTAAAGTTACTTAAAAAATTTATTTACTAAACAGTTAAATAAATTTTTTAACTAATTAAAAAAACTAAAAAATAACTGAAATATTTTGTTGAATACACTCTAATTAATGTTCTTCATTTCACACCTTCAAACAGTCTTAGTTTTTATTTATCATATCTGTTAAATCGTGATTCAACGTCGATCACAATTTTTTTAATAATCATATCCTGTCGGTGTATATTTCCATTATTACAGGACCTTTTAGTATACCAATATAAATGTAGCGTACATATTAATAATTCAGTTACAATAAGATATCCGAACATAGTCTTATTTGCCCATATCTAACAAATAATTTATCAACTAAATTTATCTAACCCATAACTGCAATTATTTATACATACATACATATATATTACTGAATTACATTGTACTATAGAAAACTAAGAAAAGGTTTGGATAAAATATCATTTTGATCCATTATTTTTTTTTTT
>PYAF01004908.1:210416-238978 GCA_007407185.1 Glycine tomentella
TCCATGCCTTCAACTCCTTCGACTCGCCTGCCTCTGATTTTCCGTCAGGTTTTGTTGGTACCGATGGCTTGTCATCTTCTATCACGTACCACACGTCCCTGTCAACGAGCAACGCCTCCATCTTCAATTTCCATAACTCGAACCCCTTTCCATCAAACTTTTCAACCTCGATCCGTGATTGGCCAGTCGACATCCTTTCTAGATCAATTTCGCAGTTTTCTCTATCCCAAGAAAAAAAAAACCCTAGATCACGAAACCCTAATCTGTCACAGGCACCCTGGTCGCAGAACCAAGGCTCTGATACCAATTGTTGGAAATCGACAATCACACACAATTCGAAAAACAGAAAAGAGAATAGGGAAGAGAAATATGACACAGTATTTTACCCTGGTTCACCCAATGTGGGCTACGTCCAGCTTGTCTGTACTATAATCTCCTCACCGCCACTCGTTACAAGTCACTCGGTTTACAAGGGGAATATAAATAGGATTAAAAGAAACCTAACAGTAGCTATTCATGGGCCCTAGCCCAAACTACTAATAAAAGTAAATTAATACAAAGAATCAGAGGCCCACAACAGTACCTAGCCTCTACGGGCCTGAGGGCGCTGCCCCCCGGACCCCCGCCCGCTCACCTGGGAGCGGGACCCCAGTTGGCTTTCTGCTGACCCCGCCAACAAGAAGGGTTGTCATCTGACTGCGAAAGATGAGCCATATCCAACACCTCAGCAGGTGTTTCTGATTGGATTGTAGCCGTACTTGTGTGTGTATCTGGCATAGTCACAGCATACATTGCTGATACTCAACTTTACAATTTTGTGGTGAATAGAAACAAGGAGGTCCCTATTATTGACAAAGGGTTGTGGTATTATTCTCGGCATCCAGACTACTTTGGAGAGCAGGTGTGGTGGTGGGGAATGGCTGTGTTTGCTTGGAACTTGGGACATGGATGGGCTTTCATAGGGGCATTAGCTAATACCATGTGTTTTGGCTTTGTGGAGGACCGAATGTTGAAACAAGACAGCAGAGCATAGGCGTTTAGGCTCTATCAGAAGACTACTTCCGTGTGGCTTCCTTGGTTCAAGTCCTCTCCTTTGGGACTCAAATCTTAGGATGCTTGATTTTTTTATTTTTTTATTTATCATTAGTGTTGGTTACTTGATTGTACCTCCATCTTCTTAATCTTGCCTAGTTTGTTCGATTATGTAAGAGAGCCATGAGTTTGGATCATGTGTGTGCTCTGGCATGCACTCTATGATTTTTGTATAATATTTATGAGTACTCCTAGCACTTTCCTAGAGACTATCTCAATTAAACCTTCAATATAAATATTTATTTAATTGAAAATAAGCTTTTTCTTTTAAAGTTTAAACTTCAATATAATTAATTTTTCAATTTTAATTTATTAAATAAAATTCCAATTATGAAATGTTTGGTATGAATATCTTATCACAATATGTTGATCATTTGTCAATTAATTTAATAATTTGATTAATCATTTATGATGTAATTAACGCAATTGGAATAGAAAAAATATGTTAAAATAAAAGAAATCATCATCAATATTTATTTTAATAAAACACCAAAAAATCCTTTAAAATGATCTTCCAAATCAAAAAATAAGTCCAAG
Source organism: Glycine tomentella (assembly GCA_007407185.1). Classification (NCBI taxonomy): domain Eukaryota; kingdom Viridiplantae; phylum Streptophyta; class Magnoliopsida; order Fabales; family Fabaceae; genus Glycine; species Glycine tomentella. Next base: position 212,046 of record PYAF01004908.1, read on the forward strand.
AGTCAAAATGTAGATTTACATAGTTTAGGAATAAAAAAGAAATCATATAAACATATTAAAAGGAGTAAAATAATATAACAAGTATAAAAAAATTACTAGAAAGTCAAGGCAAATAAAATTTGCTAATTTATGAAAACATGTCTAAGCCAAAAAGGATATTCTTTTCCTCCACTTGTTGATCCGCATTCCATGTTATCGTCTCGCATGTCTTTGTCCAAACAGTGCAAGTGACTTGACGATAAACAAGCATTTTCATCAAGTTAATTCATGATTGGGAGTGGGTATGGCACTCAGACTCAGAGGAAAATGGGTTTTGATTCCATTCTTTTGGTTTTGCCTGATTCCGTTTTGCTTCTCACAACAGAAGCTACGCTTGCGCTTTGGAAAAAACGGAGAGTTGAAGATCTTGCAAATTGCTGACTTGCACTTTGCCAACGGGAAGACTACCCACTGCTTGGATGTGCTGCCTTCTCAGTATGCTTCTTGCTCTGACCTCAACACCACCGCCTTCATCCAAAGGATCATCCTTTCTGAGAAACCTAACCTTATTGTCTTCACTGGTATTCCTATCCTCTTTTTACTTTTCATTTCTTTCTATTTTAGTGCACATAGACGCTTATTTTGGAAACACTATCTTTCTATTTTATTGCACAAAGATGCTTATTTTGGAAACACAATCTATCTTTATACACTTTTTGGTATTGGGGCGATTGTCAGTTCACAATTAATACCAAAATTAACTTCATTTATTACTTTGATCAATGGAATGCTTTCTGAAGACAAAGTGAAACTTTCCATTATAATAACAACTTCTACTTATCAAAGATTATGACTTTATTCTAATTACTAGTGTTAAGGATGAACTCTAAGTCTCCAAGATACTACTGGCTTGGACTTTGAATTTTTACTTTATCAAGCAAGTTGCGAATTTCCTTAACGGTTGATACCATGTTGTGTATTCATTTTGGTGGGACAGGGGATAATATATTTGGATATGATGCTTCGGATCCAGCTAAATCAATGGATGCGGCATTTGCACCTGCAATTGCTTCAAACATTCCTTGGGTAGCTGTTTTGGGCAACCATGACCAGGAAGGATCCCTCTCTAGGGAAGGGGTGATGAAATATATTGCTGGGATGAAAAACACTTTATCTATAGTCAATCCTCCGGAAGTACACATAATTGATGGTTTTGGGAACTATAACTTAGAGGTTGGAGGAGTTGAAGGCACTGATTTTGAAAATAAATCAGTGCTCAATCTGTACTTTCTTGACAGTGGAGATTACTCCAAGGTTCCTTTCATTCCTGGCTATGGCTGGATCAAACCCTCTCAGCAACTTTGGTTCCAACGAACATCTCAAAAGCTTAGGGTACTCTTTTACCTGTTTCATTGACTAGCTAGATTTTGGCTACTGTACATTGTATCCTAAGATCCACTAAACCATTGATCCTGTTTCTCTCTCTTTTTTTATTTTGTTTAATAGCTGGTTATGGATGGAAGTTTGTGGATCTTCATTAGACATACAGCTGATTTTCAGTTATTTCCCTTGATAATCTTTGGATTAACTACTTACTCTTTTGTTCTGCAGAAAGCATACATGAATGGACCAGTGCCTCAGAAAGAACCTGCTCCTGGACTTGCATATTTTCACATCCCGTTACCCGAATATGCTAGTTTTGACTCATCAAACTTCACAGGTGTGAAACAAGAAGGCATAAGTTCTGCTTCTGTGAATTCTGGCTTCTTCACAACATTGATTGAAGCAGGAGATGTGAAGGCAGTTTTCACTGGCCATGATCATGTCAATGACTTCTGTGGCAAGCTAACGGGTATCCATCTTTGTTATGCTGGGGGATTTGGATATCATGCTTATGGAAAAGCTGGATGGTCAAGGAGAGCAAGAGTGGTGGTAGTTAGCCTGGAGAAAACAGAGAATGGCCGTTGGGAAGATGTCAAATCCATTAAAACATGGAAGCGCCTTGATGATCAAAATCTAACTGGTATTGATGGTCAGGTCTTATGGAGCAAGAGCTTTGGCAGTAAGATATCTCTGGATTCTGGAATAATAGCTTGATTTCAAACTTGTGCTACAGACTGATAGATGATATATTTAGATATTACATATAATATAGCAGATGCCAACTGGATACTGAAAATGAACTTCTGTTTATGCTTCATACTTGGCATATCTGAGTTGATAAAAAGATACCAGGAAACAAATAACTTTTGCTTCTTGTTTAACTATCAAATTAGCTTTCTAATTACTATTACTTGATTGCCCTAGATGGTGTCTAGCATAAACTACTTCAAAGTTCAGTTAATCATAGGGGTAGAATCTGTTGGCTATTAGAAGACATGTCAATTAGTTACTGTCATATGGAAAGATAAAAGGGAGGGTGATAGGATAAAAATACCAAATAAAAGAGGAAAGGAATAAGAAGGAAAGAAATAAAAGGAAATAGAGTGAAAAATATGTGTTGGTTGGATGGATAGAAATTAAAAGGAAAGAAGTGGACAAATTTCTCTCCATTTGTTTGGATATTTGGAAAAGAGAATGGAAAGAAATTAATAAGTTGTATGGAAAATATTTTTATACTAATTAAAAAAACTTAATTTGGTTATTCCACCACTTTTGAACAAAATTATTTTTTTCTAATTTTTTTATACTATAAAAAAATTTCAAATTTGTAAGAAATTTTTAAAAAAAGAGAGCGAGATGGTTTCTCTCCCATTTTATGTCAATTTGGGGGAGAATTTTTTGGCAGGTCCAACGGAAATAACTTCTTCATTCTTCTCTCAAATAAACAAATGGAAATTTAATATTTCTATCTTCATCCTTTCCATTTCCTTCCACTTGGTGTCTATAGAAACAAACAGAGGGTAAAGAGTTCGAACAACTTTAAGCAAGTGAAAAATGGTTGATATTTTCTTTTGTTTGAGGTAGTATACTAACTATGGTTTCTGTGTAACTTCATGCTTTCCATTTCAGGTTCATCTTCCTTAATTTATTGTTTGTTCTGGTTTTGATGTAACAGGCAACCGCAGGAAAAAACAAGATGGTGGCTCTTGAGAATTTGCATGATGCAGAAAAACGTTAGTACCATGAAAGGTTATTTTTGAATGACTAATTATGTTTTATCCACATATATTTATCAAATGAACCTGTTTACTACACGTCCTATAATCAAGATTCAGAATGCAGCAATACAAGGTAGCTGGGGCAAAAACAATATATAAAAGGGACAGAAGTTCATTAATGTGGTGCAATGATTGTATTCTATGCGATTGCAACTGTCTGTTCACTCATGTAAAACCATGATGACCATGTCTTCAATTTCTTCTTACGTGCGGCCTCAACATGAAAGGTTTCTTTTAGAAGATTGTAGATGTAATGCGCCATGAATTGAGAGTAGATTTCTACTTGTTTTGTATGAATATTTGTGCTACCTGATAGTCAGGGACGGACCCACGGCTACATGAGGGGGCCTTGGCCCCTGATTTCTTCAAATTAGTTTTTTTTTTTTTTTTTTTATATATATTATGTATTTTTTAAAAAAATAATATTACAAAATTATTTCGTTTTGAAATTTAAATATGTAAATAATATTATTTAAGTATTACATATTATTTTATTTTTAATAAAATATTTTATTCTTTTGTAATATTTATTGTAGAGAATAGAGATAATGACATTTTTGTTTTTTCTAGATAAAATATTTTAGTATTATTTATTTTTCTTTTAAATAGTTTTCTTTTTGTAATATGCTATTATTATTACTACTGTTAAAGTTATAAATAATTGTAAGTTATAATCAAATGATTTTATTAATATTTATCAATGAGTCAAACTTTACAAACACTAAGATTAACAACTTAAATTTTGTAACACATCAAGAAATATTTTATCTTTCTATCAAAATTTTGTCCCATTATGAGGTTTTAATGTGTTTCCACTCTAATGGACAAATACAGACCTATGTGCTATGTAAATCCTAGTAAAGTATATTAGATATCAAGTTGCACTAAAATTTGTTATAATTTGCTTTCAAAATTGTAGTCTTTGTTACAACAAATGTTTTTCTTCTTCAATTTTTCAACTTTTTGAAAGTAAATTATTCTTCAATGGTTGTGGATTATTATTGTCCTAAAAGATAATTTAGTGAGCTACATAATTTATTCAAATTGAGTAGATTTTTGGAATATGATTAATAAGAATTTTCATGAGAAAGATATAATTAACATAAATATCATTTTTAATAAATTTAATTCATTAATGTTTTTGGTGAAATATAAAACTGTTTATTGTCATCTGTAATTTAGGAACTTTAAAAATATGTTTAATATCTTCTATGTAAATATATTGTTTGTTATATGTTTTTCGATCATTTGAAAAATATACAAATATTTTATATGAATTTTAATGTTTATATATTTTATTGATTTTGGCCCATCATTGAATCTCGAGTCCGCCCCTGTTGATAGTGATAAAACGTTTGCTATAAATTCACAAAGTTACAGCACAATGGCAATTACTGTATGCAATTTAGCGTTTATTGCCAAGCTTGACACTGGTTGAATCAGAAGAGAAAAAACATCCTTTCCTTTTTGCACCAATGTTTGATGAGATTAGCCTGAAATTGGAATCTGGTTTGCCATCAGAGTTGCAGGCTTGTAGGTAGCTTAGCATGATCTTTGTAAAGTTGTTCAAAGTGAACTTAGTTACTGGTGGTCAAGTATGATCAACCACGGTGCAAAGTTGCTACAACTTGCAACTATTGAACAGAGTTAAGGGACAGGAAATTGGTTTAAAGAAGAAAAAAAATCTTTTATTGTTTTTCTTGTTAATGATTTGTTAAGAGAACTAATAAAAACAATTAAATAGTCAATGTTATATTATACTGATAAAAAATAGTGAATGTTATCTTTATTATTTGTATTATAAGGGATTATTAAGTACAAATATAAATAAGAAATAAAATCTCATATCGTGTAAAAATGAAAATTTTAAACACCATATAAGTAATTATAACTTTAAGGTTTTAGATTAAAATATGATATCGAATTTCTTTATGCAGTTGCTCATGACTCATTAATATAAATCTTTCAATTTATACCTCTTGATTTTAAAAAAAATACTAATTGAATATAAAATCATTAAACTTTTGTATAAAAATTAATTAACAATAAATATATTATAATTATTAAATAATGATCAAAATATTTTTTAATTTTGTTAAAAAAATATTCTTAAGAATTGTGAATAAAAGATTCTTTTTTATTACAATTAAAAATTCCTATGAAATATCTCACTTAAGAGTATTTGATTTGGAGGAAAAAAAATATATAATTTTTTTCTCTAATATTATTATCAAACACAGACTAAATGTGAATTTGATTCGGCCGTACTGTAGTTTTGGTTTTGGGGGAGAGTAAATGATTATATTTATTTAAATGTAATTTTGATCTTAAATTGATAATTTGTATCCAGCTAAGATGAATAGTCCCACCAAATGTTTCTGATTGGTGCATTTCCCCTTTTAGTGGTGACATGTGTGCCAACTAATAGATTTTATGCAAGCCACAAGGCCGTATGAACCACCAGATTTTGATTTTTTCTTTCCAGGTAAACCTATCCAATTAGATTCCCACATGCCACATGGCAACTCAGCATGACACTCCTATCCTTTAAGATAAGATCCTGCATACATCAACAAATTTGCATTAATCATCATACATCAAACATATAACGAAAGAGCACTGACCAATTCATTTTATTTTATTTTTGAATCAAGGGTGAGGGCCTTCCATGGCTTCCGCTTGTGCTTCCTCTGCCATTGCAGCTGTTGCCATCTCTACGCCGAGGCGAGTTAAATTAGTTTGTACACTTTCCCATTTAATTTATTTGCACATATCTCTATTTTATTTATTTATGTCTGTTCCTAGCTAAATGAAATGTTTGATATATTCATTGATCCAATTAATTGAAGCATAGCATTACATGCATGTGTACAGTTCCGGGCAGAAGAATGGATCAGGAGGTTGTTTTCTTAGTGGAAGGAAATTGAGGGTGAAGAAGCAGAGAGCAGCCGTTGGAGGAGGATCGAAGGGCACTACAGTGTGCGCAGTTGCTGAGCCTGACAGGCCTCTCTGGTTCCCAGGCAGTACCCCTCCTCCATGGCTTGATGGCAGTCTCCCTGGAGACTTCGGCTTTGACCCTCTTGGTCTTGGTAAGTCTAGTATGTCTCAGAATGAACTGAAGTTAAAAGTTGAATGATGGAGAAATTAAAGTGGAATTTGATTGATTGATAGGATCTGACCCGGAGAGTCTGAGATGGAATGTTCAGGCAGAGCTAGTGCACTGCAGATGGGCAATGTTGGGTGCTGCTGGCATTTTCATTCCAGAATTCCTAACGAAGATTGGTGTCTTGAACACACCATCATGGTACTCAGCTGGAGAGCTGGAATACTTCACCGACACCACTACCCTCTTCATAGTTGAGCTCTTTTTCATTGGCTGGGCCGAGGGTAGAAGATGGGCTGACATAATCAAGCCCGGCTGTGTCAACACTGACCCCATCTTTCCCAACAACAAGCTCACCGGAACCGATGTGGGTTACCCTGGTGGCCTTTGGTTTGACCCCCTTGGTTGGGGAACTGGTTCTCCTGAGAAGATCAAGGAGTTGAGAACTAAGGAGATCAAGAATGGCAGACTGGCCATGCTTGCTGTCATGGGTGCATGGTTCCAGCACATCTACACTGCCACCGGTCCTATTGACAACCTCTTTGCCCACCTTGCAGATCCTGGCCATGCTACCATTTTTGCTGTAAGTTTATTCATCAGCACAACATCCTATACTAACCATTCTGCCGTTTTTTTATTTGTATTTTCTGACTCATTTTTTCTTTATTACAGGCTTTCACCCCTAAGTGATCAACAATTAGATTACCAGCTGTTTGGGAGGAGAGTAGTGTTTATATATGTCTGTAGAAATTATGCTTGTAATATGGCTACTTCTATGTCATATATGCACAGATCGAATGTCATAATCCAACTTGCCGACACCTATTTAAGTTTTAGATGCCATGAATGTAAGTTCAGGTAATAATCCCATTTGTGCATAAGATCATAACCCACCTTGAGTATATTAATTTCATCATTCACGGCAAAATTAATCCGAGAAAAAAATCGACATATTTTTTCTTTATTATTTAAACCTTTCTTTTTAGTTCATTAAAGGCTATTAATTACAATTAGAATTTAACCCTCTAACGTTCACGACTGACTGACTAAATATTCAATTGCTAATATTGTGGTTGGTAAATGTCACGAATCACGATGATGAAATTGCATCGGAATTAGCAGTAAAAAAAAAAAAGTTTAAGCAGTTGCTACTGTTTTTTCAATTTCTAAAAAATTAAAACATTCCTTATTTCAAAAACTACATACTATTGGAATAGTCTCTTTTATCATTAGGCCAAATGAAATGATAATTTTATACTTTTTAAAAAATTCATCAAACTCGTTCGACTTTTCTGATAAATAAGTTTAAATTCTGTCACAACTCATCCTTAGACTGTGGTCGGTGCATAGATTAAGATCCCCTTAGTCTGAAAATAACTAAACGGGTTACGAAGGATTCAGCATAGATCAAGTTGGTTTGTCAATTTCAAGTTTTACAAGGCTATGTTCAAAACAATTGTGTAGAGGCTAAGTCTACAAACTGGTCTATGGATATGGGTTACTTAGGGGGGATGTGCTTCTTTAGTGTCATGTACGTGAAGTCAAATAAGTAGATTATCTAGTTACGACTTACGATTGAAGCTTTATATGCTTTAAGTTAGAAACTCTCTCATTACCTCACATGTAAAGTCCCACATTAGATAAACTATTATCTCTTATTCACTCACTTTCTAAATAAAAAGAAGCCTATCAAACACTATAATCATCCAAAAAGATATATCTAATAATCAAATGGGCTTATTGCAAAACTTTGGGCCTGTCCTTAGTATAAAATTTCTCATAAATCTTATTTGGTTTTTTATTTTGTCAGATTTTTCATTTTGATTTATAACCTTTATATAGAAAATTTGTGATTTTGGTTGAATTCCTAGAATTTGTCTGCATTTTTTATACATTTATTTAATTAAAGTATATGAATATATTAAATGTTTTGTTAAAATTATGATTTTTTTAAAATAGAGACTCTAGAGACTAGATGTCTATTTTTCTTTTTCATAAAAATAAATGGATTGAGCAAAGAATATCAAAATTGTATGTAAGTCATTATTTTTCTCGTTTTTTTATTAGAAATATTATTATTATTATTATCTATGTGTTAATTATTTTATATTTAATTATTATATTATTACCACATTCTAATAATAACAATAAAATGACTTAATTTAAGTGCGACGTATTATTAATTATTATTACCCCATGAGCACAGGGAGAGGGCCCAACTAGTGACAATATTATATGCTGGATCTGGAGGTTCAGAAATAACATATAATTTGATGAAAGAAAAAAAAAATTAACATTATCAATCTTTAAGATGGCATAACTCAGATGTCATGCTCCTAGAGGTTTCTATGTGTTTATAAGTTCATCATTCACCCTAAAAAACAAAATCTCCTATTTGGATATACATGTTGCACACATCTTCATAACTAACGAACTTCTTTTCTTTCTTTTTTTTTTTACCGTAAAATGCTTATCAAAAGATTGATACAATCATGATGTCAAAGGAATGTGAAAACTTCTCTTTTAACTATCTAAAAGTATCATCTTTCTGTATTAATGACCACATGACCATTAATTATTTTTCTTTACATTTTGACGTTTCAAATATAATACAATATTCTTTATTTTATATTTTATTATTTCTCACAAAAAAGCATTTTCATTTGACACATATATATTCCGATCCCCTTATCCCATCACACCATGGACACACGAGAAAAGAGAAAATTGTATTTATTTTGATAAAAATGATATAATTACACATGAGATCTTGTATAACACTTATTAAAGATGTTATTAAATATCATAAGTGAGGCAGCTATGTACATAATTTTCTTTATTTTTAAATATTTGAAACAAATTAGTCATTCACTGACATTTTGTATTCGTATAAGAGTGCTATCTAAACCACAATAATTAACCTGCAGAATCAGTATTTGTAAAATTACTTAGTTATATAAATAGCGTAGTTGTCATTCAAGTTGAAGCGCGCCAAAAACAGGACAATTTAACTCACGTGGACACTGGAAATGAGAGCACCACTTTCCACGTACGTCCCAAAGTTACGACATTCATGGGTACCACTAGAGAAGCTTCGTACAGATTTCATTCTGTTGTTCCTTTCAAATTTGGTGCAATAAAACCAAAACAGACAAAAGAAGAGGAAAATACAACAAGACATGTGGACGCGCGGTGTTGGAGATAGATAGCTAGGTAACTAGATAGATAGCCAAAATGATATTCATGTAACTTGAAACTAGTTTGGGTTTGGCATTTGGGACTTGGAATCAAATATACAAAAGGGTTACGGGGCCACCACCACCATAACAATATATATCATGCATGGACATGGTCCTCAACTGCATTTATTGTGCATGCACCTCATCCGTTATCTTATCATTCATTTTTAATATACATAGAAAACCAGCGAAACCTACAGAGAAGATCTGCCATTTTTGGGGATTACTTCTGCCTTGACTCTCCCATTCTTCAACCTGAGATGGTCTATCATACATGCTTTTGTTTCCTATAAATATTTATTATAAATTTAAAGTAAGTTCTTCTAAAAAAGCTGAGTCTCTAAAGTGTTTTTTTGTCTAATATTAATAGGATATTCATTTTCTGTCTAGAATATCGCATGCAGATCAATCTTATCCACTTAATTTGTTAAATTTGATAATGAGGACCAAATAAATATCATTAACGATATCCGCACTGTAATAGGTCTTCTTATTTAATGTAAATACACTAAATGATGAATTCATTCGCTTTTTTTTTTCTGAGAAAAGAAACTAATATAATTCATAATATAGCTACAACGCTCAACGCTAAAATTTTACTTTTTCTAAACTTGTAATATATCCCCTAAAACCCTCATCCCTGATGAGTTCATATTATTGGTCTCATTAATAATATTAGGTCTTTAATACAGTAAAAGAGGTAGATTTCAACCTTTATTTGCGTGGCGTTTTTTTCTGGTATATAATTTTTTTTTCTGAAAAGGTTATCCCATTTTAAGATTAGAAGAGCATGTCAAATCTAAAACTTCTGTTTTGACGCAGTTTGATTTTATAGGATGAGTCAGTATAGTTTTGGTAATTTGGATGTTAAGAATAGAAGTCTAAAGCTTCTATCAAATTTTTCATCATCTTAGTTTAGCTAAGTTCATTTAAGAAATGCAATAATTTAAGGGGGGAAATGAAATGTTCCTTTCCAATGTGAAACTTTCACGAACATAAAGAAAGAAAAAAAAAAAAGAAAAAAGAGAGTTTTAACAGGTGCTAACCATTAGCACGAACAGCTCGATTATATTGGCAAATCCTCCAATAGTGCTTTCTCATTCAATTTATTTTTTCATATAATAATAACTAAAGTAGTGTTATGGTGACAAATCGAAATATATAAAGGTTTATGTATTATATATTGTGAAATGGATGTGGTCCATATACACGTATATATATTGCGGTTTAGTAAAATTATATAGAATGATTTGGATTGATCACTGATGGACACTGCATGCGTCCAATGATCCAATTTCCGGTTAATTAATGGAAGGCTCACATGAGAAGTAAAGGCGGAAGAACTGATCTGCCTTTACGGTACAATCAGCTGCTTTATGTTCATCGTAAATAAAAATAATAATGCAACCCCCGTCCTCCTCTTAATTAGCCCTAACGCCTACTTTTTATAGGGTGGGGGACCCTTCATCCAAAGCAATTCTAGATCTAGGACTACTAGGTGATCTTACCGATATATCCATTAGGCTAATTATATAATTAAACAAAGTTTTTACATATTATATTTTTTTGGATAGTTATATAGTGTTATATTATTATTAATTTTTAATAATTTTGTTACAAATAGTATTTGGTCTTTCGACATTTTAATTGATTCAGTTAATAATTCTTCTTAAATAGGTACGTACGAGAATTTATATATATATATATATATATATATATATATAATGATCTTTAAGTAATTAAAGACAATTAAAACGTACTATATTACAAAAAAGAAAAGCAAAACTTTTATCTAATATAATCTACAGTATATATAAAGGCAAGGATGAAAACTATTTGCATATATACTCCTACTTTTTTGAAACAATATATATACCACTACTTAATCACTCATTAAGGTATTTATTTGACTTCTTAATACAATTTTTATTTTGAAATGAAAGTGTCAAATGTATGGATCGATGGGGTAAAGTTTCACCATATCTTATAAGATATCAAGACACATCCCTTGGTTATTAAAAATAGGTATTATTATCTCCTCTAGTTTTCAATATTGAACATATATTATAGTAATTAATATTTGAGTTCCCTTATTTTTTGAGGTCCTGTACGGTTGGACATCTTGCATGGACCAAAAATCACCCCTATTTTCGAGCAAATAATGATGTATGTAATGGGAGGTGACAAGTAGCTAAGAAGATGAAAGAATTAATAGTGAATAGATATTCGGTGAAAAAATTGATAGCTAGTTCAACTTTCATTTCTTACCAAGTGTTTCATAGAGATTAGAGAACATGAAAATATTAAACCGGAATCTGGAGAATTGAAAATTGATTTCTATATATCCGGCCACATGAAAAAAGATAGGGCGAAATACTATCATATATACTCGATCTTTTCACTCAAAGTATTAATTTATAATTAAAAATAAAAGGGTATAAACAAGGAACGACATTTTGCTTTTATTTTACATATATTCACGATAATATGTCTTATCCGAAAATTCATGATGATATATTGATTTTTATACCCCATTTTATCAACAAATTCGGGTTAAAAAAATATAACCAAATATTTGAATTTAATTGAATGGTTAACAAAGGATAAAAAGGATACTCAGAAAAGAAAAGAAATAAAGAGGATGAATTAAAATAAATTTACAGTGACAAGTTAGAGGCGTGAACATTGAACCTAAGTAACCTATTCGGTCAAAAGTCAAAAACAAACTGTAGAAATAGACAGAAATAATATTGCTTAAAAAATCGACAGAAATAATATAAAAGGTATCGGAAACTTCAATACCGAAAATTTTCAGCATAAATTGCACAAAATATCCGTTTTCGTTATTTTTTTATTTGTTTCTCGGGCATGTTTTCTGGCAATTAATTTCGCTGTTTGTCCAGCCATTCGTTTTTTTTTTTTTTTTTTTTTTTTATGGAATTTGAGAAATATATAAACGTAATAACATAGTCTCTGCTGCTGCTTTGGTTTGAAATGGTTTTTCATACAAATTAAATTGAAGTGGGTTAAATTAATGGATTTAATTTTAATACTAATTATGAAATTAAAATATGAAATAAGGTAGTATTCCTGCATAATTAACCATTACTGTAACTATTACGGTTGCGAGAGAGGCAATTACTGTTATATATATCTTTGCAAAACTTCCATATATATTCTTTTTCTAGAAGAATTTCCATATATTCCAAAAAAGAGAAAATAACAAAAAGAAAACAATTTGGCCTATCCTCTCTCTCTCTCTCTCTCTCTCTCTATATATATATATATATATATATATATATACACACATATATACTAAATAATGTTTTTAATTCCTGTAAATAAAAAAATTCATTTTAGTCTCTCATAAATATATTATTTATTTTTTTATTCCTCCTTTATAGAATGTGTTAGGTTGTTCTTCACAAAACAAAATAGTGATTAGAAGAAACAATTTGTTTTTTAGTGATTGAAGTAAATATTGACTTATTAAAAACATATTTAAGTTGTGATCCATCAATTCAATATTAAACATTAGGCATCAGTCTCTATAATATAGATAATCAAAAGTCAGTTTTCAAAAGTTAATAATAGTGATGAAAAAATTTAATGAAGTTAACTAAAATAAATATACTCTTGCTAAACGAATATATATGTTCAAATGGAATATTTCACAAAATTAATGAAGTTTTATTTACATGTTTTTTTTTCTCTCAATAATAACAATGAAGTTTCAGTCTAAAACTCCATGTTATAAATTTTTTTTCTTCCTTCAAACACATTCAAATACAAATATTAACCAAACATATTATATTACTAATAAAATTTACGTTGTCATAATTATCATACTGACATATATTGGGGGTAGGGGTTACCAGTCTAGTGTTAGTAGTTTTTAAAAGGCATCAGTACTACCATTATATATACAGCCTAACTAATTAATTAGTTATATATGTTCCAAGATTAGGATCCTTGCAGTTTCAAAATGTTTGGTACTATTTCAATTCTCAAATCATATTTACTATTCTTCGATATTATGCATGTTATAGAGGAGTTTTTGTATAATTTTAATTTATATATATGATTCGTATGCAACAGGAAATTGAGTTAATACCTATAACTGGTTAAAGGAAAATGAATGCATTATGGTGAGGCTTGCACATATAATAATACATGCTAATTTCATCAAAATTACTTATTTAACAGATATAATTATATGCATTTTCTGTAGATATATTATAGAGTAGTGCGAGGCAATATATCCATTTTGCTCCTGAATTTTAGATTAAACATATATTTGAGTGCAATTACATATTGATGATTAATGCAAGCAACATATATTCATAACTTAATGCTAGTGACGGAAACCTATCCCTGAAAAACATATAAGCGCATGTATAGATATTGAAAAATCATACCTGCTTGGCTAAATATTCCTAAATCGCACTGATGAAATGACGAGCAACAGATCTTTAATTTATCATCGGTTAAGGTGTGGTTTGGTGTTGCTTTTATTTTTCCGCTAGCTTCTGCATAAATCAACCACAGCTATCAAACATTAATAGGAAAGTAGATGAACGAAATTAACATAAGGGTACCACAGTACCACAGTATACATCACAAGCATTGCTTCCATTCATGCACGGAATTTCAGTACGAAACAATGACAACCTTTATCATTGTTAACCAGCAATTTTAATATATAAAATTAATTCTATATGCATGCAAAATCCCACTATTTTATAATCAATATTAATGCAAAGTGGAAGCATAATACTTGGGATTAATCCCTCTAATCAAATTTATCTCTTTACTATGTCAATGACTCTAATTATATATATGCTCTAAATCATGTTTGACGAATTTTTTTACAGTTTTATAATTGTGCCATGCCAATCCTGAAAATACTGTTATCATATTATTCATGTTTTCACAAGTTTATAGTTAACTATCCCTTAAAGTTAACAATCAACTTAGTTATATTTCCAAAACCAGTTTTGCTAACCATATCCTAATAATAATGGTTAATAAATTAAAGTTAAGGTTTTTTAATTGGAAATTAATATGAAGCTAACTATTAGATTTAGGTCTATCAACAATGTCAAACACAATTGGCATATTATTAGTTAGTTTTATGATTTTCAACTAAGAAATGTCTTATTTTCAGAAGAAAAAAAAATATTTAACTCTTTTAACTATCATTTTAAAGTCAATAGTTAACAAAACCATTTGAAAATAGGCTACTTAACTGCCTAGGTGAAACTAAAACATTTCCCCTATAGAATCTTCAATGGTTTTATATATAACAGACAACCATCTTACTAGACAGTAGCGTGTAAGTTTTCATGCATGTAGGGATACGGAAGCATATAAATATTGTGGTACCAAAATCATTTCAAAATATATAGAACATACTCAAATAAGCAATCTTCATACTGTCTCTTTATGACGTAAATTAAATTTGATTCAGTTTGTCATTCTTCTTGAATGTCATTTTGTTTTCCTTAATATGATTTTTTTAGGATCATACATGACCTAACTAGGATAATCGGCAAGTATGTAAAACAAGCAAAGGGGGAGGGAATTAGATATCTTCATATATGATGATATTTTTTTATCTTTACTGTCTGTTGGAGTTGAAACATATTAAATTCGATTATTCTAAAAAAAGTATAATTTTTAATCTCTTTCGTACTTTATTTTCCAGCAGTTTCGATGAGTTCATCATGGATATTGACACTACCAAAGGATCTGAGATACTCTTACAATTTGAACAGAAAAGCACCACGTTCTAAGTGTGTGTAGCAAAAGAAAAGTCCTACTCCTTACAGTCTCCTATATTGCTTTTGCTTTCAATTATCACACTGCGAGAACCTAACATTCCGTTTAATCTCTCCTTTTTATGCTATGAACAGTCCATTTATAATAAATGCGAGATTAATATTCAAACCTAGATACAGACTTTAACTAATTTCCATAAATCTCTTACACCAAATTTAAAAAAGAAAAACATATGCATGAATGAATGAAACATATACACACCTATATGATGAAATGCATATGTACGTGCATCCTATGAATCTCAAAGCATAATGCATCAGATGGCCATTAAAACTAGCCAAACTCAACAGTGTCTAACCAGATTACTGAGTCAAATTAAAATTTCAAACAATACACTGTATATCTCAAGAAATCACGTTCCACACAAGAAAAAAAAACTAGAATATTTTATTATTATCATCACATTTTCACTATAAATTAAATGATATAAATGACAAACTGATATATGATCAACTCTCCAAATTAAGTTCCTTGTTTCCACGCTTGTCCGAAAGTGTCAACAGACATTGTTCCAATGACTAAGGTGTAGGTAATTAAATTACAAAATTGTATTTAAGTAACCAATGACTTATCAACTTAGACGACATGTACGTGCTGAAGACTAGCCAACTAAACATTTAAATTAAAAAAGAATCAAAATCCAGAGAGTAATATAACCGAAGTCTCTTGGACAAATACATTGTATCTCTACAATTATGATAAGCATCAGATATCAGAAACAAGTCATTGAATCCCGCTGCAAGTAATATTTAATATGAAAAATTAGTTTCGAAAGACTTGAGATACTTACTCTTTTAACCCTTGGGAGAAGGGGAAGAAAATCCCTACATATGCACATCTATTTATCCAAAACCACGTTCGTGAGCAGTGCTGATCCAGACGAGAAAGTTCAAAGGGCCGGGAAGGATCATTAAATATAATATCAATACCGTAGTAAATAATAATAACAAAAAAGTAATGGGGAAATAATATATATTAATGGATGGAGCTTCAAGAAGAATAGAAAATATTCACCATTTAATTTACAGCTGTACAACTTTCTGCTCCTTATCTGCAAAGCGAAAATGCGAACTAAGCAGCAGCAGAAGCAGCAGTGTTGCGAACGGCATCAGCCCAACAAGGCTAACAGAAACATTAGAGGATAGAAGAAAGCAACAAGCTTTTCTGTGTATCATTAAATGCAGTGAACGGAAAGAGAGAGAGTACAGTTAACAGTATATATATACCAATGCAATATAAAAAGGGGACAGGAACCATATATATATATATATATATATATATATATAATATTTATGATAAATTATAAATATAATATATATGTATTGTATTATACACAATTGAAAGGTCTAAGGGAGATAACATTCTGTCTCTTGGCCATGAAACGATTTTTCATTTCCTTCAAGAGTCGAATCCCCAGCTAATTAATTAACGCTTCGTGCAGTTCAAAAGGTACCAAGAAGTTCAAATGCTAATTACTTATACGTACTAATTACTGATAAAAAGGAGGAGGAGGAGAAGAAGAAAAAGAAAGTTTGGGAGCTGATTCCTTTGTAGCTAGCCAGCCAGCTGTTGAGAGAAAGAGAATAAGTAAAAATGCTGCAAAAGAGAGGGTAGCTAGCCCAACTAACTTTGAAACTAAATCTTCAATTCTCCATTCATTATTGGTGGCGTTGAATATTTTATTTGATGGATCACTGGCCATGATACTGCAAAGAGGGATCCAAATCAAACAGCAGCGAAGTCCTAGTACTGGCCCCTTTGTGATCCCCAAACCTTGCTGCTGACGACGACGAAAGTGGATCTTCATGAAGAGAAGAAGAAGCAGAAGCAGCTGTCGTCACATGTGCTGCCGAACCCGAGGACAATCCTTTGGAATCTTCTGCCGAAGAAGCACATTCCATGTTCACCCCAAATAGCCTTAGTCGTTTTCCACTACTACTAGTACCACCACTCGTGATGCCCCCACGCCCATGGCGATTGTTGTTGTGATGAGCAATGTTAACCGGCACAGAATCAACGATCATGGGGACAATGTTGTTCCCTCTCCCTTGCAAGTTTTGATCACCACCACCCATTGACATAGAGGACCTTAGGTAATAGAGTGAACCAGATCCCGAATTCTGGTCATCGTAGTTGTTGTGATGAGTTGCAGTGGCAGCACCAAGATGCTGGTACTGGTGTTGCTGAAAAGTGAAGAGGTTGTTGTAATTGAGATGGTGGTGAAAGTGATGATCGTGGTGGTAGCGAGGAGGCATGGTGGGAGGGAGAGAGTACCATCTAATAGAGGGAAGAAACAAAGGATCATGATGATGAGGTGGATGAGCATGAGAATGATCGGACCTTCTCCTCCAATCTATGTACAACCTATGTCTATACAAATCCTCAAGGCCACGCTGGAAGGAGACAATGTCTCCGGCATCCAGCTTCTTCTCCTTAACAAAGCGGCTCCACCCTTTTGTCATCACATAGCTCTGGCTGCTGTTCCAATAGGAATACCTGAACCGCCACGCCTTCCCATTCCTGTCCTCGAAATTCAGGAGCAGACCCTTCTCGTTTGATGAGGAGTCGAGGGGGAAGTACTTCTCCGCGTGCTGCTTCGGTATCACCAGCCTGTTCAGCTTCCCTACGTCGCTCGGTGTCACCACTTTGTCAAACATGTGCTCTTTCTCCACTACTTCATGAGCATGATGAACCACTCCTCCTCCACCTCCTACTGCTTGTTGCAAATTCCCTTCCTCTTCCTCTTCCTTGTTGCTCCCTAGTGACAAGTCCATCAAGTCTAGCTTCTTTCCAAAATTGGATGCTGCATCTTGTTGGTGTAACCCTAATTCATGGCCAGTGGGTGAATTGTTAGTGGCATCTAGCTACAGATACATGATGTGGGGATACTTATCACATTAATAATTGAAGAAGAAGAAGAAGAAGAAGATGGGGATGATGAGATAATTAATTAAAGAGGGGCGTGGTGGTATGGTATATATAATTAATTTGTGGTGGATGGAGAAGACATTGAAAGGGATAAGGTAATAGAGTTAGCTTACTGCTGCTTTCTGGTTCTCTTGTGATTGCTGCAGCTTCCTCTTCCTCCCTTCTATCAGAATAATTACCTTTAACTTGTTGCATCAACTCCATGGACTTAATTATGGCTGACCTACCTTGAATTCTGTTATTAATAACCTCTGGATCTCAGCAAAAACAATGGGAAAGAAATAAAGAATAAGAAGAAAAATAATAAAATAAAAATGAAGAAATGATTAGAATAAAGCGATCGAGGAGAGGAAGAGGGCAGGGAAAGTAAATATAAATAATAAAATCAAATATGAAAACAAATGGGAAAGTATGAGAAAAAGCGTGTGTGAATTAATTAGATTACAAGGTCAATTAAATAAATTGAACGTATAGCTCTAGCATGAGGAAGATATTTTACCAGGCCAGATTGCTGAGGCTAGCTCCAAAGAAAAACAAAAACAGGCTCGCTCTTGGTACAAAAAAATTAAAACAGTTGGTGTGCCTTCTTATTTGACCACAAGCCTCCAACTCCAAACCCTAAAGAAAGACAAGCCATATTGGAATGAATATGGAGGATTAAAAAAGGGGTCATGTTATTGTTACTGTTGACCTACAAACCATAACATGAGGAGTTAGATCGAGGGAGAGAGGGAGAGAGAGAGAAAGAAAGAAAGAAAGAAAGACGGGAAGAGAGGAAGAAGTCGTGTGGATTTTAGCTATAAGTATAGTTACCTCACACGAAGGTTCTTTACAACAAGGAAAAGAAGCAAAAATATTTCTTGCAACCCAGTTTTATTCTTGGGAGAGAGAGAGAGAGAGAGGGGATTACTACACTTACGTGGGGGCCATGAATAATGTGCCTATTGTGGTCATGTGAGCAACTTGTCGTTTTCATCATATTTGGTATAATCTGTACAGTACATATGCTTCCCGGTTGAGACCAAAAGGCCAGTTGTTCCAGAAGCAATGAGCTTAACTTAACTGTGTTAAATTTGCCCTTGCACCCTCATTTTATTGCCAAAGCAGAAAAATATATATATAGGGCAATGATATTGGTTAATTAATTTTTATATGGGTAAGGGCTTAACTAAGGCTAGCTAGTTGCAGCAGAGAAATGCCAATATGGGGGAGAGTGTGCACTTATTTTTTTGGACTTTTAGTGCCATTGATTGAGTGTGTTGTGGATGGTCCCCGGCCGTAAGGTAAGAAAAAGAAAAGCAAATGGCTAAACTAAGAGAAAATGAAAAACAGACCACCTTGCCCTGCCCTGCAGGCGCTCTCCTGCCACTGCCTTCTCTCTATATAATATAACCTCAGCTGCCCTTACCTTCCCTTCAATTCCCTCCCTTTTACTTTCAATTCACTTCTTTTTTGTCCTAAATAATCAATATCTATTAATTCTCACCCAATTATTTACTATAAACAAATGAAAGGTAATAGGTAAAAATTAACTGTCTCTTCCAACCCAATAACTTCTTCAGCACCCTAGTTCCCTTCATATAAGTCAAAACTAAATGGCCACATTATGACCTTTTTGCCCTAGCTTTTAAGGTTATTCCAGTCTCTACTCACCATTGTACACGCGCGCGTTTGATATTTTTTTATTATGATATGAATTTTGTATAATAAATTTAAATTACATCATTTAAACTTAAAAGTTATAATCAACATACCCTGCATAAATGAATATTTTATTCATATATTCAATGATTGACTAATGTAATCATAGTGGTTTTTTTTTAAAAAAAAATTATGCCTTTGAAATATTATTTTTTTTAACTATTATTGGCACCCCACATTCTTTGAGATTAATCAATACCTTCAAACATGAAGAAATATGGGTTAGGCCCAGCCGCTTGTGGCCTAAAAATTAGGGCTCTCAAAATTGTGACCTAAAAAAATAGATAAATTTGGCCTAATTAACTTGATAGGCTATGCTGAACTCAAGAATTATAAATTCAAATACAATAAGATCTATATATTTTGATTTGATAGTTTTTTTTTTATATTTATATAAATTTTAAAAATATGACCAGTTTGACCTAACCCAGCAGCTTACCAAATCAATAGACAAAATAATATACAGCACATAAGAAATTCAAGTTAGGTGGGGACAGATCACATAATCTATTTTGACACCTCTACATAAAATAAGCTTTAAGTGTTAATATTTATATAAAAATAGCATCTCTAAAGATTTTATATAAATGTAAAAAAAATACCTCGGTCATAGAAATTCTTATGAAAATTGATTAAATTTAAAAAAACTAAATAAATTTAAAAACATTGTATTATTTTAATTCTTCTCCATTAGGTTAGGGAAGGGGAAACGGATTGAAGAGGGGAAAGGAAGAGAAAGGAGATATTTTGCTATATATAGTGGGATCGAACTTGTGCTTTTTTTAGGGCCGGATAACTTGTGCTTGAAAGCTTAAATCCGTGGCTAATTAATTAAAGTGGAGTATATGATACAAGCCAGATATTTAATGTAGAATTTTAACAAATTCACCTAGAAACAGACACATACTTATGTCAGATCGATATTACACGGCCAAAGTTTTTCTCTTTGATTGAGTAGATCGCGTTTAAAATTATTAATTCAGAAAACGAAAACAAAAAAGTATATCTTCATCACATTTAAGCATGGTCATCTTATTGGAAGATATATTTACACACGTACACATCGAATTATGTTCTGTAACTATCGATCAAGACTTTGAATAGCTTAATTTCAATTATTGTTTAAAATTCCAAATGAAATTTTTTCTGTTAATTGATAAACCCCCTGTGTGCACATCAATTTATGTGTATATTAGTGTATGTAATCATGCAAAATGTACTTTCCAGGCTAAATGTAGAGTCTATGCTCATGTAAAATGGTGGTCATTGATAGAAATAGGTTGAAACAACAATAAGAGGTAGTATATTGGCGTACTTAATAAGAGTAATTTCAATTCCTTTGTCTATCACGATCGATATGAACTGAGTAGTTAGTTACTAGTGGAGTAATTTCGAACGTCATCAGGAGGATAGAAGTTAGTCAAAGACATTATTGAGATAATTAATAGCCAGCTAGTTGCCTTATTACGTATGTAGAAACACGACCAGGTGGAAAAACATGTAACATATAACCAAGAAAAAAAAAAAAGAGTCATAAATACATGATTTGTGTGTATCTTTGTGAGAGACAAGGGAGAGTAAGCTACGGACATCCATTTGGGACTTGTTTGTTTACGCTTTGAAATGATTATTTATGTATAATATGCACTGATCAAGAAAGTAACTGGAAACTCTGGGAATATATAATTAACTAATTATTTAGCGCACTTCAATTTCTTTGTTTTCATTGTGGAGATCAGAGAACAGCTAGTGAAACATCCGACAACCAAAAACCCGGTTTGGATGTTTCTCCTTTTCATCCTTATGCTTCTCGAAAACAGAAAAATAAGTATTATCCATGATCCTTTGATGGTTGCTTACATATAGTTAGCCACCGTACAACTAATGGATATATTACTTGATATCTATCTAGCTCTACACACGATGATAGTTGGCTATATATGTTTATGACCAGCCATGCCATGCCAGTAGTATCAAGTGGTCCAGTACTGTGCCTGTATTATATTTCTTTGGTTGGATGGAGCCTCCAATCACCATAAATTACATATTTGCATCTATGATATAGACAAGCGAAAAGATTAACATTGTCATACTCAAGTTTTAGAGATAGAATAGAACCAGAGAAAAGAGAACCAAACAAATTGCCTTTGCCTTGGCAAGAGGAATGGTGTCTAGTCACATTCCAACTACAATTCTATGCACTGGCAAGTGTGGCAGCTCACATATATAAGTGTGTGAATCCCTTTATTGTCTTTTTTGGAACTCTCATGCTAATATTTTCAAATTAATGAAATACACTGTCATTTCTAAAGCTTCTGCTAGCTACACATAAATTAATAAAAATAAGTACTAATAACATCGTGAAATCACATGAAAACTTGTCAATTAATCAATTAAAATTCCTATTATCTAAAAAAAACAATTAAAATTCCTCCTTTCCTTTTTTCAATTTTATCCCTCTCATTTTATTTTTTTCAAAAGAGCTCCACTAACGAATGTCTTAAGGTCATCTCTAACAAAAAAGCAATTGTGAAGCAAATACCACACCTAATGCCACATAAGAACAACGGTTTCTGCATATAACAACTCTTCCTTTTCTGGTTTCACCAATTTTTAATTTATGTCGTGTGAGATGAATAGGAGATAAATAATAAAATATGAAAGCATGAAGTACTTTATAAGATTCATTGAAGAGACTTTTATAGATTGGAACAAAAGGTTGATATACTTGAAATAGAGAAAATGATGTGACATTAAAAAAAAGTGTTGGAAATTATACATTATAACTTTTAGTGACTCGTGAGAGTTGTTTAAAAACGATCGATGAATTAATATAAACATGTATCTTTCATCTTCTTTCTTTTTTCTTTTTTACTTTATTTCTATTTTTTTTATCATTCTCTTCTCTATCTTTTCATTTCATTTTATTTTATTTAGCACATTTGCCATTTTTCTTTTTATTTCTCAATTTTTTCTTCCACCCCGTACATCCCACTTTAGAGTTTACATTTATCATTGTTCTTTGACTAAGTTGCCTCAAATGAATTGATTAAGAAATTAAAAATAAAGAACTTTATTAGTAATTACAATATAATTTTAATTAACTTTCTTAATTATGTAAAATTAATTATTTTTACTAAGGGAGTAAAATGTATTAATAATATTCAATAATACACTTTATGAAAAAGATAAGAAAAAAATTATCTGATTTCCTTAAAACCTCAAATTAGTTGTCATTCTTCTTCTCGAAATAACATTGGAATCCCGTCTTTAATTTCCACAAATGGGATATTTGTTTTGAGAACAGAACTAGAATTAATGCAATAGAAAGAGCTAGCAACGTGAAAGACTGGTCTCATTTCTTTCTTTCCTCCATTCATTGATTAATGCGGAACACTAGGCGTGCAATGGAAAGCGGTTGAAACCCTAATTCACTAGTCTGAACCCATTCAATTCGAAAGAGAAAGTAACGATCGAAGGAAATGTATTTCATACAAAAATAATGAGCTAAAAGTGACTTAATCTGTTCAGTGCTTGATGTCATTAGTAATAGGTCACAATGCTTCTTTTGTATGTTAATTAATTATAGCAACCTTGAATAATTTTTCCTTTCCTTTTTGTTCCCGTCTGTTAGTTTCTGGTATTAGACTGCAAACAGATAGTAAAAACACATACCGAGAATTTCCGAGGAAATGTCACACCCCACATGTGGATTGATGACAGAAAAGAATTGCGTTGCGTTGCATTTGCATGCCTAGCTAGCTGCACCCTTAGCTTAGCTTAGCTAGATTCCGGTTAAGATATAGATAGAGCAATTAGAATCTAGGAGCAAGGTGACGCCGCCGCTCTCACGCTTCTCTTAAGTTACGAACACAATTAATTTTTAAGCCTTAATTTGCATCTGAATGAAGCCCCATAACCACAACACAACACATCAGCATCAAAGCAAAAATCTATTGGGGACCCCTCTTCCTTTCGCATCCTCTCTCTCTCTCTCTCTCTCTCTCTCTCTCTCTCTATATATATATATATATATATATATATTTCCAATTACATTACATGTGTAAACATTATTATTTATTCAAAAAAACATGTAAGAATTGCATGTGTAAGAAAAAATATTTACCGCTTCAATTTTAAAAAAAAAACAATTATCAAACTAATTAAAGAAAATAAAATTACTTCCACAAGAGACGAGATGGTGTAACATTAACAAGGATGACAATAAATTAGCCATATATGACAATTGTTGTCTTTTAAAAAATAGAATAAATAGTTATTTTCGTCTATTTATGTGTAAAACATTGATAAATTCGTTTTTAAAATATGAAAATTCAAATTTTAGTATTTGAAAATGAAAAAAGTGCGACAAATCTATTCATATATTAACTTTAGTCCATTATCATTAATGAAAGAGCGTAGTAACACATTAAAAAACGAATTTGTCAACGCTCTGCACGTTCAGAGACGCAAATGACTAATTACACAAAATATAATTTAATTTTCATCTTCCTCTTTTTTAATCGTTGTAAGCATAATATTAAAATAATCATTTAAAAAAATAGGAAAGTAGGCATAAGTTAGAACAAATATAATAATAAGCATAATATTGATTAATAAGCATAATTTGTCTATTACTAGTGAAATTTTTTAATGTGACAGTACTTTATCCAAAATATGAGACTCAAATAAAAATACATAGTTATTAAGTTAATCCTTACAAAAAAATGAGACTCAATTTTGTCACTACATAATGTTATCACATTAGAAATTTTAGAACAATAGACAAATTATGTTTATTATTATGTTTGTTATAATTTATGTTTGTTTTCATATTTTTTAAGTGTTTATTATAATGTTATGCTTGCAACGATTAAAAAATGGGGGAAGATGAAGATTAAATTATATTTTGGATAAATAGTCATTTTCGTTCCTCAATGTATATGTCGCTGACAAATTCATCCCTAAATGTGTTACGAAGACTCTTTCATTAACAGTAATGGACGAAAGTTAACAGATAATAAATTTGTCACTTTCAAAGACTAAAATTTGAATTTTCATCTTTCGGAGACAAATTTGTCAACGTTCTACACATTTAGGAACAAAATGACTATTTATCCTAAATATATATATATATATATATAACTTTCATTAACTCTGCATTTCTTGCAGTTTAGACCACATTCTTCTTTATTTTTTTATCATGGTATTGGTACGAAGTGATCTTCGTCGAAGGTGGTGATTAATTTTCATCTAAAGCTTTGAGCGTCCACAAGGAGAGTATTTTCTTTTAACACAATTTATTTCATACCCAAAAATCCACTGGAATTTGAACCCTGAATCACATGATTAAGAAACATAAATCACTATCACTTATATCAATCATTCTTGGTCCACATTCTTTATTGTTCTATCAATCATAATTATAAAAAATGGGAAAGACATTACTAATTTAAGATATACAAAGAAAGGATGTCAATGGGGCAGGCAGGGAGTACTCCCCTACTCCCCGTCCCCAATCCCTAACATGGAGGATTTTTTCCCCTGCCCCTGCAATTCTTGCGGGGCCTTGAAATTTAAAAAAAGTTATATTAATTTTAAATTTTAATACAAATAATTTTAAAAAAAATTAAAAATTCTCATCAACATAATATTTAAACTCAAATAATTTATATATTGTTAAACTCAAATAAACAAATATAGACAACAAATTTAATTTAAAATAATACAAACATAATATTCAATAACAATACAAATAGTTCAAACTATAAATATTTTTGCAATATTTTCAACAACCATTAAGTCCCCATGGGAATTCCCATTTGTAGGTTCAAATTGACACCCCTATACAGAGGTGGAACTGTAAGATGTAATAAGAAATAAAATTAAATAGAAAGAGATAAAAAATATTATTAAAAAAAAGGTAAAGGCTATTATTATGTAATCATTAATGTCCAACCAAACTTATGAATCATTCTATTGGGGGGAAATTAGGCAATTGATATGCTATAGAAAATTAGATTTAATAAATGGACTGACTGGATATAGCTTAATTAGTTTCTATAAAATAAAAATAATGCCCCAAATCAAGTTAATTTGAAAGAAAAAGAACTTGGAATAGGACATGCATTTTGTTTTTTGAAAAAATGTCACGTGAGTTTGTGAGAATATTTTATTCAAGATAGAATATCCCTATACTCTATTTATCCATAATTTTTTCTCACAAAAAAAAGAATGTAAAACCATTAAAAGTCAAGTTTAATAATTAAAAAGTTTACCAATTTTTTAAATTGCTTAGACTGGTAACTCAACCGATTCATCTACTTTCAGACATATTAATCTAATTCAATTTTTTTTTATCAATGATAGTTGGTAGTTTCCTCACAATAAAATATTTTAATTTTATATTAATTGACTTCGTATATATGCATAGTATCCCCTCTCGGGGTTTTACTATATGATTTTGGCTCTATATGTCAAATTTTAATACCATCCCTGCCACTTTTGTGTCCACGTTTATTCCAATTTCTGAAAATAATGTGTTCCGAATCATATGCAAATAAGATTTGCAGCTAGATCTATTCAAAAGAATTAAAGTAGACATCCGTTAAATAATCAGAAAAAAAAGTAGACGTCTGTTAGTATTATTACAGCTTTTTTTTTTTTTTTTGACAGAAGTATTATTACAGATATTAGCGCATGTGGTATTTGTTAGGATATAATTAATCATATAATAAAACATAATTTCTTTATTAAAAAACACTATTCTAAAAGCTTTCATTAACACTACTACAAATAGGTTCTTTAACGACACAGAAGCGACGACGGTTGTTTCATAACCGTCTTAGTATGTGAGGCGGTGGCATTTTTGCAATTAAATGGAAGTTTACAAGGACGGTTATCAAAAAACCGTCGTCGAAGGGTCATAAAGAAGACGGTCTTTCAAAGACCGTCGTAGTTTCTGCCTCATACAAAGACGGT
>PYAF01004908.1:239078-250564 GCA_007407185.1 Glycine tomentella
CGGTTGTTATGAAAACCGTCTTAGAATATGTTCACATTCTAAGACGGTTATTTCCAACAACCGTCTTCGAAAGTGAGAGATACAAAGACGGTTCAGACAACCGTCGTAGAAAATGATGACTTTCAACGACGTGATATACGACGACGGTCGTACAACCGTCGTAGAAAGGCACAAATAACCGATGTAGAAGAGCTGTTTTATGATTACAACTTAGTCTTTTATATCAAAATAATTCAGAAACCACAATGGAATCACTCTAAATTTCTATATTTTCTTTGGTCCTTAAATTTATAAATTTTTAATTTATAGATTTCCATATTGGGGTGAGGTGAAGGACTGGACCAGTTTCTAACAAGTCCTGTAAGTGCTTTAAATTGAAGGAATAAAAAGAATTAGGACACAAACCATAAATTTGTCTTGTAGAGACTAGAGAGACAACTACATATGTCATATCATTACACCACAAAAGTGCATATAGCCTGGCTAAACCAACCTGAATTTAGACTTCCTCTTCCTTTATTCTCCTCATTTATTTCCTTCTTTTATGGACGAGTACACTCTCAAAAGTAGGCGCATTATCAGTTTTTTTAGGCGATCGTTTGCTTATAATTAAAGCCAATTTAATTACAAGTTTTAAAATTGGCAGTGTACGTAGTAATATTTGGCTTTTCTTTAACATGTTGAAAAAGACCAAATTAATCTTGGCTTTTTTTTATACTTACAAATCTTGTTAGAGTGCTATAATGATAAATGCTGTGTAATTTTAAGACGAAGAAAAAGTTATTTTCTTAATTGGTATGTGTGTTAAGATACGAAAGATTAATTAGTAGTAATAATCTCCTGTCTCCACATTATGGTTTCCGCTCGAGCATCAATTTTATTTATACCACATCATGTGCCCTAAAGTCTAAGGAATATATAGGGCTTAGCCATAGTAGCTTAACTTTGATTAAAATAATTATATACATCTGATCTCAGTTAAGGATAAGCTACACAAATATTATTTATTTTTCATATAATTTTTTCATTTCCCCCAATTTCCATCGTAGTAGTTTGTCCACAAAACTTAGAAGTAATGACTAGTTCCAAATTAAATCTATTGGCTGTCATTCTAATAGTACTACTTAATTTGTGAGTTTTTTTTAAAGAATTGAACACACTAGTAGGTGAACGATGTTACATGGAGATGGTAAAAGGCCTAACATATATTTGTACGTGTTGTATCCAATTAATAGGTGTGTGGATGTTATGAGAGGGAGAAAAAAAAACTTTTGAGATGAGCATCCTAATTAAATGACAAAAGTATGAAGAAATAACAAACTTTGGTTAATATTAATGGCAAAAAATTCAACTCTCCCACATGGTGGTCCAGTCTTTCCTTTTGAGTTAATATCAAACGCTACTTTTCCACGTAACTAAAATAGTGTTGAAAACGTTTTGTCAATCCATCGATCGAGTGAGGCGTACGTGGATTGATTAACAGGACATTTATTTTTTTTAACGAATTTTTTAGAATAATATCGAAGCCAATCTGGCCTTAATTATTATATATGATCGATTGAGTGATATGTAGATATGCAAGAAAGATTTGGTGGTGGAAAATTTACTTACTATTCAAGAGAGAGACAAAGAGAGAAGATAGGTTACCAAAACAGTGAAAAACTATTTACAATATATAAGCAACATATATAGTAGATAGGACAAAGTGAAGGAAGGCATGGGGAGTGTTATGAATCTATCTATCTATCACAGAGTCTGCTACCATCAAGGAAGGGATAAAAGGAGACCACAGAAATAGGAGTGGGACCATATGTGAGGGAATGGGGACACATGCAATTATACAAATCAACCAGATTGCCGGAAAAGGAACTTTATTCAGTGGTGGCGAGTTTACCCAAATAATTCCATTTGAGATGTATATATAACTATATATATGGGGCACAGACACAGTGTGCGTGTGTGTATGGTAGGGGAAGGCAGAAAGAGTACAATATATTTGCAATAGGCCAAATAATAGCTGCAGCATGCAGCTGGCTAGGTAGCTGTAGAAGCATATGTAATGTATGTAATTACAGTTCCTATTCCTTCCTTCAGATTTTTCTTTTCCTTCCCTGCTTCCTATAAAATACTAATATATATATATATATATATATATATATATGTATATATCCCTTCAATTCAAAGAATATTAAAAATGAAAAAGAAACCCCACACTAGGAGTCTAGTCTCTCATTACATGGCCCTCACTACTACTACACTACCCTCTGAGAAAACCGTTGGGCTTTCTTCCTGTTGGGTCGCTTTCCAATCTTCAATTGCATATATGATAGACTCTATATAACAAGTTTAGGCCACTATGTAGGTGCTACAGCCCTCCTTCCCTCTCATCTTCTCTATTATCATTTATTCATGTATATATTACAGTGTAGCTAGCTTATGTTGCTTTTGTTTCTCGCTTTTGCTTTTGTTGCTTTCCACTGCAAAATTATATGAGTATAATTATGGTGGAGCCATCTGCCGAGCTGTATTCTTGCCAGCCCCAGCGCTCCTGTGCCTTTGCTTTCTGTTTCCTCATTAATATATACTTCAATATCATTTCCCTTAGCTAGCCACACCTCCAATTTAATACTATTAACAACTTTAGATGTAGGTCAATTTTTCATACACACAAAAATATCGTCGACCTAACTAGCTAATTCATGTTCAAATACTATTAACAATTCAGTTCTTTCTTCACTTATGATTTGATCTTTACAAGCTGTCATTACGTTTTAGCTAGCCGTATTTGTTAAATCCATTCATTAAGATTATTTGGTGATAAAACAGATTCAATAATTGACATTATTATATTTATTTTTGAGATACTTATTTAGAAGGTACAATTTCAAAGTTAAAAAAAAAAAAAACCATGTTTATGTGCAGCAAATGTCATTCATAAATCAATAACAATTGATATAAGTGATAGTGATTTATGTTACTAAACCAAGTGATCCAGTTTAGAATTTGAATTTTGATTAATTATTGAATATGAAATAAATTGTGTTGAAAGAGAAATATTTACTTTATACGTGCTCATGGTTCCCAATAAAAATTAATCGCCTCTTTTAACGAAGATTATATTTTGTACTAATAGGATGCTAAACAAAATGTCATTCATGATTAAGTTTTACGCTAGTTTAATTTTAGTGGGCAGATTTTGTTGGTAAGTAAAGTAACTCAACCCTTACTAGTGGACATAATATACTTACTAATGGTAAAAAAGTTAGTGTATAACCCTTTAATCTTTGAAACTTCTAATATTAAAATTTTATTTTCTAATTACTAATATTGTTTCTATCACTCCCTTTAATTAGAAAATTTACAAAAATAAAAATTTTAAGCACCAATCAAGTCTTACTCTACTGTTCTAAAATTTTCAAACTTGAGACACTTCAATTCGTAAAAATATCCACAATTTGATGTTGTGTCTTCATATAAACTAGTTTCACCTCTTTCTTGACCATGTATCCTCAAATCAAATTATTTCATGTGCCTATATATGCTTGCTTCATTCATGAAATTGGATTCTTAGCTTGGTGGACTTATTATCAATATATAAATCTTTGTACTCTCGTTTTGGCTCATGTTAAACTCCTTGAAGGACTAGGTGAACGAGAAGGAGTAGAAAGCTTACATGGCCTTGATCATTTTCTTCAAAATATGAAAGAAAATCATATCTAGGTGTTTTCGTCTTTATCCTAATTTTATTGTATGCTTTCTTCATCAAATACTACATTTTTATTTACAACAATCTTTCCATTGTTTAAAGTATACA
Source organism: Glycine tomentella (assembly GCA_007407185.1). Classification (NCBI taxonomy): domain Eukaryota; kingdom Viridiplantae; phylum Streptophyta; class Magnoliopsida; order Fabales; family Fabaceae; genus Glycine; species Glycine tomentella. Next base: position 242,893 of record PYAF01004908.1, read on the forward strand.
ACTTGTAGGCTAAATAAATAGAACACACTAAAAGGGACTGAGTTGAATGTGTTAGTGAAAATATGGAACCTTTTCAAAAACAGCTAAGGCAAATCGCTTGAAAATCAAATTGATCAAATTAAAGATCGTCTAACACGGTTATAATTTGGCTAAGTTTGGTAAAGTAAGGTTTTAGCCCAAGATTATCCAAAGAACAATTTTCTATAAACAAATATAACTAAGAACTTGTGGATGTGTTAAACTGAACTTAATAGAAAACAAGTTAAAGCTTTAAAGAAAAAGTATAAACACTTGTTTTTATACTGATTTATTCAAAATTTTTAGCTACCTTGAACTCTCATACAAATCTTTGAAGGATTTCATACTAATCAAAAACATATTATAAAATAAGTATTTTACTCTATCATTTTTGGTTTACACAAGTATTTTTTAGGTTACCTTACACATTCTCAATCTCTCCCTAAGACCAATAAGCATCAAATATTTTTTGATCACTAAGTCACTTCTACATTTTGAACAACAATTTGAATATAATATAATTTTAAAGCAACTCTCACAGAAGATATATACAATAACTTTACAAAGCAAAAGATAATACTTTCGACACTCATGTTTGATCGTCAAAAGACTTGTAAGTATTAGAGCAAATTTAGCTGCACTTCAATGTCTCAGAATACTTCGTTGTTGTATGTTATTCTTTATGCTCCTTTTATAGGCTTCAGAAAAGAAAAGTAGTTGAGATTAAAGCCTTCTCAAAAAGTTTTAGTTTTCTCATAGCTAAAAAAGTTACAACGTGACAGCTTAGGATGGAGAGTGAATTTTTTTACCTACCATATAGTTATTTTAATTTTTATATAGAGAGAATATTGTAAAAGTTACTTAGTTTGTTTCTTTTTATCTGCCGTTTAGAATTGTTATGTAAAAATTATTAAATATAATAAATTTTCTTGATATATTCTAATAAAATAGTGGTGGGATTTTCTATTTTACTCATTTTTTTTCATTCCACAATGTAAATTAATTAAAGATTAAAATGAATAAGGGTTTAATTGATAAAGGAATAACTAATATGATCTTGAACTTTGTTAATGATAGATAAATAAAAATATCTTTTTTGCAAAAATCCGATAGTTAAAAAAAACAAAGGGAGTATATCCTATTTTTTATTATTTGAACATATAGAGAATTTTTTTACTAATAATGTATGAAAATTAAATTTTAAAATTAATAGAAGCTAGATAGTAAAAGAAATCGATGACACGCAAAGTTAACGTGAATATATGCATATTTATAATAAATAAAATAAGTTTTTCCACTCTCAAAATATCTTAGAAGTTTCTCTGATGTAACCAAAAAAAAAAATCTTACAATTTTTTATCAGTACACAAATGTAATAGCTTTACAATTATCATAGCAACGTACTGCCTTTTGATATATTAGTGTTCGGTAATTTAGTCTATTTTCTTTCCCAATTATTTATAAGTTGAACCCCAATACGGACAACCCAACCATCGTTCGACGGGATGATTATAAATTAAGATCTTATTTTAAGGGTAAAAGTCAAATAACACTGCATTTTATAACCATTATTATCCTGTATATGTTTGTTGAAAATAAATTGCTAGTACTTACTTTTACGAAAGGCTATGACAAGCCATGTATATGTATAAATTGCAAGAACTTAAAAGTTATTGAACATTATAACTTTACATGCCTAGCTATCTAACTAGACTACTCCTTTAGTTCTTTGGTGTCCTATGTATTATATATATATATATATATATATATATATGGTTTTGCTTTTTATTCAAAGATATAATGATCGAAAACTATCATGTCAGATAATGGTGGTCCAACAAATGTGTACAGCCACACATAGAAGGTGACCTTATACATAAATTATTGAACTACAAGAATTTATTTATTTATTTATTTAAGGTTTTGGGGGCAAATTTTGTATCCGTGACTCAAGACATATGGGACATCATACAGAAGTTGAAACATAACCATCTCAAAGATAAAGGCTGCATTCAGTTATTTTAGTACATAAAGAAATTACTTTTTTATGGGTGTAATAGCATTTCTTTTAAAGTTGTGAAATGAATATCCACCACTGAACTAGTGCAAGATTAAAAATAAAAGAAAAAATAATGGGGAACCACGCGGACTTGCATGATAAACGTACTCAAATATTGGCTGAAGATAATATTTCATCGTTACGTGCTTTTTTCCATGTAATTTTGTTGCAACAATTTAGATGACTTTGAGTCTTTGATAGCATGCAGATGTAGACACGAAGCTGGAGGAGCATTTGGTGTGGCTGAACTTTTGTGTGGATGCATCTCTGGTTGTGCCACTGACCATATAGAGAGATTTGTTTTGCGGGTTTGGGTTGGATATAACTTACGCAGGGTGTTGGGGTAGAAGATATATATATAGCTAGGTATTTTGTAAGGGTGTGTACCCTTCTACCCATGTCCCATATCCTCTATCTTAATGAAAATACTTTATTTGCTCAATTCATGGATTCCTTTGTTCCAATCCCCACTCGTGTACTTTCTAATTTGTAGAAGTTGTTGGGATTCTTTTTACATAACATTATGTTTTTCTTCTTCTTTCATTCCATTCATAATAATATGAGAGAAAATTATTATTATATTATTTTATTTTTAATTATTTATTTGACTTAATTTTTTCTTCCTCTTAAGGTATAAAATTAAAATAAAGACTTAAATATGTTTTAATCCTTTAAATTTTGGATTTTTTTAGTTTTTCAAAATAAATTGTATTTTTTAGTCTCCAAACTTGTAAATGTTTTTTAGTCCCTCTTAATCAACTTTTTGCTCGTATGAGGGGCTAAATTTTTTTTTTTATAAATTTGAAGGATTAAAAAATATTTTTTTTAAATGTAAATTTTAATTTGAAAAATTAAAAAAGATAATTTTTTAAATTTAAGGGACTAAAATTTTATTTAAACCTAAAAGAATTAATATTATAATTAATAACATGGAAATGTTCAATCTACCTACATGTGCCACATAGCAGACTATTGAATTAACAAGTTTTCTTATATTGTAGCATTCCAATTGATGAAATAATGTGACATTGATCACTTGGACTTGCACAACTTATAATAGTATGTTATATAGCAAATCATCTGGACTCAACTTAAAGGAAGTGTGATTTTGGCTGTTCAAATTTTATTAAGTCAATTATGTTGTTTTATTTTAAAATTAAAAAATCTGGTTTTATTCATAATTTTCTTGTCCTTACCTTCAAGGGACATTTGATAGGAGAATTTCCAAAATTGATTAAAATTATATTTGCTTAGTTATAAACATTCTTAAGAATATTTACAAATGTTTGTTTGGAATCAAATATTTTTATATTTATTTTCAATAGAAATTTTTGAATATATTTTTTTTATTCAAAAATACCCTTTTAGTAAAATAAGTTCATTATTAGTTACAGTACTTTAAGAATTTATTATTTAATTTTTTAAATAATTTTGTATCATAAGAAAATATTTATTATTTTTTAAATAAGGACAAATATGAAAATATTTTTTTGTAACTTGAACCCGGTGTTTTCTTGGTCCTATACTTATTTTCAAATGCAATAGAGAAATCAAAATATGTTTGATTAAATTTTTTTTGTTGTAGAAATAGTTTTTATAATTTGAAATTATGAAATATATTACTGTGACTATTAATATTTTTGTGTAGTTTTAAAAATACATAATTCTTCATTCTCTTTACTTTAGATTTCTTTCACACTTTCCACTTAAATATTGTTTAAATCTTGCGACAATACAATAACCTCAAACAATTTGTTAATTAATGCTTTGATTATATATCTTTAAAGAATTAAAATAAAAAGTACTTAGAAAGTAAAATGTTTGATTTATTCAAAATTAAAATTAAATTTTATAAAACAATTTTTATTTTAAAAATTATAATAATTATATTGATAATATTTATTAATATTTTAATCCCTAAATTTAATTATTTATTATGTTTAATTGGAAATGTTTCAAAATTCCATCTAATTAGACGAGCCAGTAAAGGTATTGCAATTCTGTCTTTTTTGGTATAAAATTTGATGATTTGATTAATTTAATCTGTCAAATTGAAAAACAAATAAAATAAGATTGAATTTAATTAAAATTAATTAAAAAAATTATACTCTTATTTAATTATGAATTATCATATATTATAACATTGTTAAATTTTGTAGTAATAACTTAAAAATATTTAAGATAATATATACCAATTAACCTCAAGCAGCCAAATAAATATCGATCGGAATTATAAATGAGAATTATAAATGATGTGATGATTTTAGATCATCTAATAGTCTTTTAAATATAATATTATATTTTAACTCAAAATCTTAAAGATAAATTTTTGAAATATTTTTTTACTTATATAATATTTAACTTTCTAATTCATATTTTCACACCTAATATAACAAATAGATTAAGGGATGGATAAGTGATTGATTGAAACGAAAATTATACATTAATTTGCCTGATTTGTTTGCTTTTGGTGTGTGGATGATATTAAAGCAGTAGTAGACATGCAAGTTAGGTAAATAAAGTGAGAGTGAGACCATCAAATACCAAGTGCATGTGCAGTGCAGACCAGGGAAAGGGACAATATGCATATATATATATATATATATATATATATATATATATATATATGCATGCATCATGCATGGATCGCCGACCACCTGATATATACATCAAATAAAACTTTTTATGCCATCAGATGAAAGCTAGCATGAATGCGTGATCCACATGCACTCTCAAAATTATTATAGCTAGCTAGCTTTCTCTCTCTTGCACTCACAAGTCACAAAATCATGGCATTTTCAACTATTCAGATGACATGTTTTTCTTTTTATATGTTTTTGGCCTTTTTTTTTTTTTTTTTTACTTTTGCATGTGAATTCATGTTCCCATTGGATTTATACAGTTCCTTGTCTTTTGGGTAGCGTCTAATAGTAAAGATAAAATTTTGTACATGGGTACCACTCCATATAAAATGCATGCGTATATGGAAGTAGCATATATACCCAGTTACATTCATTTATAGGGGAAGAGAGACACGGAGTGGCTTTCTAAAATTTTAAATAATAAAAAATATAATTTAAATATAGTTAATAAAACATGATAGAATAAAAAAAATAATATAAAAATAATGAGAAATTAATGTAGGTTAAAAAAATAAAATTTAAGAAATCATTTAAGGATAAAATTATCCAATAAAATATGAACATTAAAAGAAATAATTCTGTTATAGATAACTCTTTACTCTTATGTCAAGCTAAACATGTAATAATAAATTAGCTAGTGTAAATTGATATAAATACTTTTTCACAAATAGACGTGATAATCGTATAAAAATTAATATAACATTTTTTTTGTTTATCTCTCCTCCATCCTCTAATTCTATTTATTACATTTTAGATTCAAATTTATTTATCTTTTCTCTCAATCTCTTGGTAGTACAATTACAAGTATAATTTATCTTTCATAAATATCTTAATAATATAATTTCTCTTTGATTTTGTATAGCTTTGATTGTGTGTGATTTGGATTCGTCAAGGTTTTTTATTTTTTTTGATTTAGTTATTCTATTTTAAATTCAGTAAGGTCAGTTTATTTACAATTTTAAATTCTCATTTTTCATTTGAATAATTGAGTTTTCTCATAATTGTGGGACTTGGGAACGCTCATTACTCATAAGTCATAACTGAGTGATGTTGGGTTGGGGCCCATTATAAAGCCTGTGGAGTTGAGAACACAGCATCCGTTTAATATCTGCTCGTGGCAATTTCTATATACACTCCCTCCCGATTATTAAATATACTCCGATTTTATCCTCCGATTATGTGTTGCAGAAATAGAAGCATAAATTATTGAAATCTAGACGTGCAAACCTTTTGTTCTAGCCTTTGATTATTCTGGCCTGTCATGTCATGTTTTAATTTGAGACTATATTTAGATTTGGCACTTCTCTGTCTCAAGGTTGGTAGATTGTGATGATTGGAATGGATGAAACCAATAGACAGTAGTGTATTTGATTTTTTAATGGAAACTATAAAACAGTCAACAACATATCAGTATTGGGTAGTTTCCCATGTGTACCTGTAAGGAGTGGTAATTAGTCCCTTAAAATAAATGGCATTAATATTAGGAGAAAGATCTAAAGTTGAATTTGGAGGTCTGGCATGGAGTTGTATACCTGTTGGAAATAGACACCGTTCACATTACCTTAAAAGTCACATTTTATTGCATGTCATTGTTTTAAATGTGAAAATATTGTCACCTTGTACTTATTCAAGTTGTAATTTAATCTGGTCCTTCTAGTACCAGTAAATTTGATTAAACTGGTAGCAAGTCTGAAAATTGGATATGGCATATTCTCATTCTTTTTTTGTTATTCTTTATTTACCATTTTGGTTTGTAGTTGTACACTGTTCTGTTATTTGTGATACAAGGAACTGACAAATGAACAAAGTAAATAATGCAGTTAAAAGCCAACGAAACAGTGAAAACACCAATTATCCCTCCTTCTAATGCACCCCAAAACCAAAGTGCAATAAAATTAAGAGTAACTCACTCAATTATGTAATGCAATATGTTTTTGAAAAATCAGGAAACAATATTCGCATCGAGTGATTTGATGGCATTATTCCACAGTCCACAAAGACCATGACCATGACCATGGCCAATGGGTGATGCTCAGTGGACTATATATTATTATGCCAACAATCAACATCCATATCCTCCTATTTGCTCAGCGCTGACCCTATGAAGAAAGGCAATCACCCACTTGTCAACGAAATATGCCACCGTGAAATTGTTGTGACAACGATTCTAATTAGTGCCCATTCCATTGTTCAATTGTTATTCCTATTTGTTGATCCAAAGGAAGACATTAGTCAATTATTCAACTTGATCATTGTTTCTTTTACATGATATAATATTCTTTTAGAATTATACTTATTGTCACAAACAATAATGAATCATCATCCTCATCCAAATTATAAACACCTCATTGATTTCTGCCATGTTCAATCCGAATTAATTGACCATGCGACCATTGTTATTTTATCATAAATTATCATGCTTATAGTTATATTTGTTTATTTATTAATGCATTGTAAGACCACTATTCATAAATCTTAAATCTTGTAAGTAAACTGATATAACATTTTAATAAAAAACCTTAAAATTTAGATTTATAAGTTCATTTTTACTTTTTCATTTTTATCAAATATGATATTTTTATATGAAAGTGAGTTTTAACACAATGATAAAGTTGTGTCTTATTGATTTATTAATAATGGATTCAAAATTGGAAACAGATTTTTTCATATGCAAGAGTAAAGACATTTTATCCTATATTTGTATTCCAACATATTTTATTTAAATTAATAAATTTTAATTTTCTAAGCCTGGTCTTTTCTATTTAAGTTTAACTATTAATGTTATTTTTTATTTAAATTAAACATTTCCTTTCTAAAATAAACTATCATTAAATTTTCACAATAAACTATTTTTAATCTCATATTTAATTATTTATATTTTAAAATAATTATTTTTAAGTTTTTAATCAAATCATATAATTTATATAGCTTACTTTATTTAATGAGACAAGAC
>PYAF01004908.1:250664-271237 GCA_007407185.1 Glycine tomentella
ATTTTTCCTATATCAGTATTAGAAGTCAAGTTAAGTAATTATTTAAACAATAAAAAAATCTCCATCTTTCAAAAAATAAAAAACTTCAAATTGGTTTTATATCAATTTAGCACATAAACTATTTAAGAAAAAGAGTAACACTTAAGAGACTGAATTCATAGTTAATTTTTTATTTAAAAATTTAATAAAATTAAGACATATTTACATTTATATAATATAAAGATTAAATGTTTTAGTAATTTAATTTTCAAATTTTTTTAAGTATCCATTTATTGTACTAGATTAAATTAAATTAAATTTTTTAAACTATAGTACTATTAGATTAAATAGTAGAGTAAATCATACTTATTCTCATGAGATTTGTTCTTAGTAATACATCGGACATTTCTTCATTTTTTTATATATTATTTTGAGTCCATAAGAAAAAGTCACCGTAACTTTTTTACGCTATAGAAAGAGTAGTCATTGTAACGATTTACACTTAAAAGGGCTTAATGGAAACAAATCTAAAAATTATGCAGTTTTCTTAAGATTAAAAAATAAAAAAGTATCTGATGAATAAGGATAAACATGAAAAAAGTTTGTATATTATATTCTAAACTAGATTTTAAATACGTGCGATGTATAAAATTAATTTTAGTTATATATTTTTATATTTATATTCAATAGTGTTTTTTTTAAAGAAAATGTACATAATAGAAAGCACCTAATTTTAAAATATATTTTTACAGTAATTTTAAAATATTTAATAGTATAGTAAATATAATTACATTAAATGAGAAAGATTATAGAGCAGAAATTGCATACACTAATGAATTTTTTATGGTTGTAAAAATTATTAATTAAATTTGTATAAATGATAATATGTATTTTGATTAATTTTATTTATTACATCAAAATATTAAATATATTCACAAAATGTTGATACACAATGTAGAGAATATTCTGAATTCAGATATATATAGTCAAGCGAATTAGAAAACATCTACGGAAGGGCAGAGACAACTGTAGGCTGCAGTGTAGAGAGGCTGAAAAGCAGTGTTAGTTTTTTTTTTTTTTTTTTACTGTTTTTAATTAAGTTTTATTTAATTAATACACTACTTGGCAATATATATATATATATATATATATATATATATATATATATATATAATAAGTACGTAATCGGGTGGAGGATACCCGACCCATGAGTGTACCTGTAACTGTACCCGGCGGTCAAAGAAAATATCTTAAAAGAATTTTCTTAAATAATTAATAAATAAATGATTAACGTGTTTAGTATTTAGTGTAATTAATTGACTTAAATCAGTCTCACCTTATGTGTCTGTCAGGTTGTGCTCCGAGTCTGGGGTTTTGCTCTGTTTCTTCTGTCTCTGTGGCTGTGTTTGCTTTGCTTTGCTTTGCCTTTTTTTTCTTTCTTTCTGCATAAATAAAAAGCAGAAGCATAAGCAACAGCAGCAGCGGAAGAAGAACAAGAAGCAAAATTCAGAATCGCCTATTCACTATTCATTTGGGGGTTAGGTTAAGGTTAGTTTTTTTCTTACTTAGCTCTCGAATCGGAAAAAAAAAAAGAAAGAAAGAAAGAGAATAAGCGTTGATACACCGCGGAATCTCTCAGAATCACACTATCTTCAGGGTTTGTGGTTGTAGTTGTAGTTGTAGGTCCCTTTTTATCACTGTCTCTTTTTCCTTCAAGATTGATTGCTTCTACTAATAAAGAGTTTTTGTTTCTAGGATAGCATCGAATAAATTATTATTATTATGGAGGATGGTAGTAGGGTTCCGGCGGGGGATGATCCCTCTTACTGGCTGGATGCGTGTGAAGACATATCGTGTGATGATTTCATTGATTTTGATGTCTCTTCCATCGTCTCTGACCAGCCCGACAATCCTTCCAATCAGGACTTCTTCGGTGGCATTGATAAGATTTTGGACAGCATCAAGAATGGTGCTGGTCTCCCTCTCAATCATGCTGTTGAGCCACCCAATAATAATGGCACTGCAGCAGGAGAAGTGTGCTTGCCTTCCAATGCCACTCTGGAGGATGGGGCTCCTGCTGCCGATGCTTTTGACCATTCTGGTGGCGGTGCTCGGAGTAACGGCTCCAGTAAGCTGTCTAATGGGAACAAAACAGGAGTCTTGCTTAATTATTCTCAGGAAAGAGGGGCACCCACTCTGAATGGAGGCCACGGTTTTGATGTTGAAGAAAGGTGCAGCAAAAGGGCTCGGCTTGGCGGCTACAATAATGAGAGGCCTTATTATGGTAGAGGGAATTATCAAGGCAAGGAGAGAGAGAGGTGTTTTAATAATAATAACAGGAAGAGGCCACGGGTTGATAGGGATGAGATTGACAGGAGGGATAAGGATTGTGGTGGAAGGAAAAGAGAACATTATGGTGCTGTTGCCAGGAGGGATGTTAGAGATAGGGATTGGAGGGATAGAGAAACTAGGGGTTACTGGGAGAGAGATAAGTCAGGTTCCACTGATATGATCTTTCGCACAGGCGCTTGGGAACCCGATCATAATCGAGAAGACCAAATGGTGATTGACACAAAACTGGAGAACAATGGAAAGCTTGATGAGGAGGCTATGGAGAGGGTTCCTGAGGAAAAAGCTAGACAGTATCAGTTAGATGTTCTTGAGCAGGCAAAGAGGAAAAATACCATAGCTTTTCTGGAAACTGGAGCAGGGAAAACCTTAATTGCTGTTCTTCTCATTAAAAGTATACAGGAGAGTTTGCAGAAGCAAAATAAGAAAATGCTTGCTGTATTTTTAGTTCCAAAAGTTCCACTTGTTTACCAGGTAATACAGTTTTTTACAATTTATTTATTTTTAAATGCTTTTGCTTGGAGACAATATGAGATTTAAGTAATGCAACACAAATGGTGTACTGCCCATTCACTTGTTATGGAAGTTCATGTAGTTCTAATTCTTTGTATAATTACAGTAAGCTGGAGTAATTCTAGTTCTTTGTCTAATTACAGCAAGCTGAAGTAATTCGTGAGCGGACTGGTTATCAAGTAGGCCACTATTGTGGAGAAATGGGGCAGGATTTCTGGGATGCTCGGAGGTGGCAGCGTGAATTTGACACCAAACATGTATGTTTTGAAATTTCTATTGAAGATATGCTGGCCTGTGCTTGCTGTCACTTTGTGTTTTTCTGTTTCTTCGCTTGTGTTTTAGTCTATTGATGTGGTATCCTTTTATATATGGTTATTCAGTACAGTATAGCATTTTGAGAATTTGGATTCTGTTTTCTTCTTCATGTTTGTCCATATTTTCCTCACGTATAGAGTTGGCTACTGGTTAAGTGTAACTTTTGTTCCTATTATTATTGAAACAAGTTGTTCATTTATGGCCAATGCATATGTGTTCTTCATATTGAAGGAAAGTCTTGCTCGGATATCAAAATCATAGCACATGCAGACTTTTTTTGTAGTAAATGGGTCATAGCTAGTTGTGTAGATTTTTGGTACCTAGCCTGCAATAGCACATGTATGGGAAAAATTGTACACATTTGTTCAGGTTTAGAAAATAGAAGTTAGAACCTATGGTCTTAATTGGAGTTGCTCAAAGCATGAACTCATCTAAGATGGATCATGGAAATGGAAGGCTTTTTTAGTTTCTTTGGGTACAATAATCAGATTTCAAAATGTGTGGGGATGGTGAGTATACTTTTGGATGATATCATCATTATAGGGAATGATCATACTGGGATTTAACATTTGATGGAGCATATATTTCGTCACTTTGAAACAAAAGACTTGGTTCAATTGAAATAATACGTCCTTACCATATCTTTTGATGTTTTAGCTTTCCATTTTTTTCCCAAAACAATTGATGTTTTAGGTCAAAGTCTAATTAATGCATTTTTCTCAAATATACCCTGTGCAAGTATCAAAGATCAAGGTATTAAATAAGGATATTTTAGTCCAAATGTAACAATTTTTAGTACCATTAAATATTTCTTAATCCATGTGCAATAACCTTAAACATCAAAAGATATGGGAATGAGGTAGTACTTTCTAGGAATTAAGTTTGGTTAACTTGAATTGCCATATCCCAAGTCATATACCTAGAAATTCGTAATTATTGGCTAGTTTTTTTTAAGCTCTTGTACTTTTTTTTGTATATGAATTTAAAGTTGTATTGGTATTTGTTTCTGCAATTTTTATTCTCATTATTTGATACAAGTTGTAGGAAAATTGTTTTTCCGTAAACTAATAAGTTCCCCCTCTCTTGCCCTATTCATATTGCTACTGTTCTTCCTTGGTCATGTCTAATTACTCAATTGATTTTTCTTGCTGTAGGTGTTAGTCATGACTGCCCAAATTCTTTTGAACATTTTGAGGCATAGCATAATAAAAATGGAAGCAATCAATCTCTTGATTCTCGATGAGTGCCACCATGCAGTGAAGAAACACCCATATTCACTGGTGATGTCCGAGTTCTACCATACAACACCCAAAGAGAACAGGCCATCTGTATTTGGAATGACTGCTTCTCCTGTTAACTTGAAGGGTAGTTATTAACTGAACTTGGGATCCTGTGCTGTTAGTCTGTTACTAATTTTTTCAAGCTATGATTTGTGTTGAAATTAGGGGATTTTAGGTATAAGAGGGAGAAAGATAGATATAAGAGGATAAACACTAATTTGATATTAACTGATTTGTATTGCAATGTATTCATTTGTTTGATGTGTTCATATAACCTACAATACTAATCCTCTATAAATCATAATCCTAACTAGTTAAGGAAACAAATTAGGATATGGTAAGGAAATTTGGTAACTAATTCTAAGAGATAATAAGGAAATAAGGAAACTAAGAGAATAATCTAAGATATAAGAAGATAATTTCCTATAACAAATTGCTTGGAGTTTGAAACCCTTGTTCAACATTTTTTTTTAATTATATGGATATTTTCATTGTGTTCTTGTCAAGTCAACGTTGCTTATGCTTATGGTATATTCAGGTGTCTCCAGCCAAGTAGATTGTGCAATAAAAATTCGTAATCTTGAAAGTAAGCTAGATTCTATAGTTTGCACCATTAAAGATCGTAAGGAGCTGGAGAAACATGTGCCAATGCCCTCTGAAGTTGTGGTGGAGTATGATAAAGCTGCCAGTTTATGTTATCTACACGAGCAGATAAAGCAGATGGAGGTTGAAGTTGAAGAAGCTGCAAAATCTAGTTCAAGGAGAAGCAAATGGCAGTTCATGGGAGCTAGAGATGCTGGAGCTAAAGAAGAGCTGCGTCAGGTATATGGCGTTTCTGAAAGAACAGAAAGCGATGGTGCCGCAAACCTAATTCAGAAGTTGAGAGCTGTTAATTATGCACTTGGTGAACTGGGGCAATGGTGTGCTTATAAGGTACATACTATTTCTTGGAGAATGATGAATCTTGAGTTTCTTAGCCATCTTTATCAATTCTCCTTCTTTTGACAGGTTGCACAATCCTTTTTAGCAGCTTTGCAAAATGATGAAAGGGCCAACTACCAGCTTGATGTCAAGTTTCAGGAAACTTATTTAAGTAAAGTTGTCTCACTTCTGAAATGCCAACTGTCAGAGGGTGCAGCTTCTGACAAAAATGCTGGTATTGATGACTCAGAGAATGGTGCAGCTCAAAGTGGGTCTGAACATGAAGAGATGGAAGAAGGAGAGCTTCCAGACAGTCATGGTGAGCCTGGTTGTAGAATTGAAACTTTCTAATGGCTCGAATTTCATGTGTTGAGTAGTTCATAGTTTAAATTTGTAAATTATCCTGATAACCTGTATTTGTTATACTTTAATTTGGTAACTTCTTAAGAGTATATAAGAAATTGGACTACTAAGAATTTTAACAAAATATTTTACATGTGAAAGAGCATTCATAATTCACCATGTATCTAATTTATGCATTGCTCTGTAAAGATATTCAAATTTAAATGTTAAAATACCAATGATTGAGATGGAATGTAGTTGACACATTTTTGCTTAGTTGTCTCTGGCGGGGAGCATGTGGATATTATTATAGGAGCTGCTGTGGCTGATGGCAAGGTGACCCCCAAGGTGCAGGCACTAATCAAAATACTTCTCAAGTATCAGCATACAGAAGACTTCCGTGCAATCATCTTTGTTGAGCGTGTTGTGTCTGCATTAGTTCTGCCCAAGGTTGTATTGACACATATTACTTTTATAGTTCGTTTTGGTTGTTTCAGTTGCATAATCAAGATCCCATGGCTCATTGGGTATTTGTGTGTCAATACTGCCAGGTCTTTGCAGAGCTTCCATCACTTAGTTTTGTGAAGTGTGCAAGTTTGATTGGTCACAATAACAGTCAGGAAATGCGGACTTACCAAATGCAGGATACAATTACCAAATTCCGTGATGGTCGGGTAAGATTTATATCTTGCTGGTGTGGCTCAGCTATCAGTTTCAGAGGGGTATAAATATATTCTCTCAATCTCGCTAATGTACTCATTTGTAGGTCACATTGTTGGTTGCCACTAGTGTTGCTGAAGAAGGACTTGATATCCGTCAATGCAATGTTGTTATTCGCTTTGACCTTGCAAAGACTGTTCTGGCATACATTCAGTCCAGGGGACGTGCTAGAAAGCCTGGATCTGATTACATCCTGATGGTTGAGAGGTGCATGATATGGCTGTGTTAACTGTTGTCAGTTTCTTTTTGTGTTGTTGTTCAAGTATATTTTTCTAGATATTTAGTAAGCCTAAGAAATGGAATCTCTTTGGCAGTGAATTTATTATGTTTGACCTCTGGGTTTTCTCCTTCCTTGCATGACCTGTTTATATCTTACTTCTGGTTTTCGTATAATTAAGTTATAGCCTGCTTTAATGACATTACCTCTGTCATTATTAATTGAGTGATGAAAGGTTCACATTGCCCCTTCAATACTGCAACTAATATAATGTTTTTATTCTTTCTTGGGTGCTTTTTAAAATTATTATTCTTGTTGTTCCTCCTCCTACCATTGATTTTAAACAAACCTTCATTTTAGTCCTCGAAATTGTAAAGCGTCAGTGTCGTAAGTCCCTTGCTTCACAAAACCCTCACTTTAAGCATTGACTTTGCAGAATGTCATTTACTTTGGTAATTTTTTTTTATTTTTTTTGCAAAACAACAATAATGAAGTAGAGAGTGGACTAAAACTAATGACTTTTTGCAAAATCAAGGACTAAGTGAAGATTCTATTAAGTTAGGGACTAAAGTCACAGATACTTACAATTTCAGGGATTAGAATGAGGGTTTACTCATTGATTTTCTTCCCTTTTTTGGTTGATTTTTAGTTTTGTTTGTTGGTTTATGTAGATTCCTTATCCTCCTTTCTCTCTGTGATTCATTCTCTATCTTAAATAATTCTTCTTTCATAATTAATTATTATTATTGATCATCTTATTGTCATTTTTATTTTTTTGACATTTGACGTGGGAGGACCATAGTGGGGAAGGTAGGCTGAAGTTGAGGCAAAGTGATCTCGGTAGGATTTGAACATGAGATCAAGTAATCTCCTAAGAAACTTCTTGCCACTTGAGCCAAGGCTCTTGGGCTAATTGGATTTGCTATCAACATACTTATTTTTTATTTAGTGTCTGTCATTTAATTGCAAAATTTATTTTATATTTTTCAATCAATAATGAATTAAGCTGTGGAACTTTCTGCTCTTCCTTATCAATAGGCTTTACAGAAAAACTGACGCTGTGAATTTTTGTTGGATCTGGCATTAATCAGCATTTTGTTCTTAATTTTACCTAACATACATGGTGTTTTATATTTTAGTTGATGCTGAGTAACTGAACTCTTTCCACCTTCTTCCCTCCTTGTGATTGGTCTTGTATATAGGGACAATTTGTCACATGAAGCATTCCTAAGGAATGCCAAGAACAGTGAGGAAACTTTGCGCAAAGAAGCAATAGAGAGAACAGACCTTAGTCATCTGAAGGACACTTCAAGATTGATTTCTGTTGACACCCGGCCCGGAACAGTTTACCAGGTGAAGTCAACTGGTGCAGTTGTGAGCCTAAATTCTGCTGTAGGTCTTATCCACTTTTACTGCTCTCAGCTACCTAGTGACAGGTGATGCATTTCAGCTTGAGATTGGTGGTTTCATCTACCAGCCTTTTTGTAAGCTTCAAATTATGACTTGGATGTTTTCTATCCTTTGTCCAGATATTCAATTCTTCGCCCTGAGTTTATTATGGAGAGGCATGAAAAACCAGGAGGTCCCATGGAGTATTCTTGCAAGCTTCAACTACCGTGTAATGCACCGTTTGAAAATCTTGAGGGTCCAATATGCAGTTCTAGGCGTCTGGCACAGCAGGCATGACATCATTTATTATGAATTTGATTGATTTCTGCTTGTCTTTATCAAGAGCCGTTGTTTAATTTGGTTTTTGCAGGCTGTTTGTCTGGCTGCTTGCAAGAAACTGCATGAGATGGGTGCATTCACTGACATGCTATTGCCTGATAAAGGAAGTGGGGGAGAAAGAGAAAAGGATGAACAAACTGATGAAGGAGATCCACTTCCCGGGACTGCTAGACATAGGGAGTTCTACCCTGAAGGTGTGGCTGACATACTGAAGGTTGGTTCTTTCTGCAAGTTATGTGATCTAAGTCATCTTTTTGTGAGGGTTTTGTTGTATAGTTGACCAGTTCACCATTGTCATTATTCATTTGTAAAGAAAGCTTGTGTATAATACCTTTAATCAAATGCAATGATCTTGACGGCTTTGAAGATGGTTATTAATGAAACAAAGATAAATGGAGAACAACTGCAATTTAAATACTTCTGATTTAGGAAAAGAACAGGGATACTTCTACATAAATGAAAAATCACCAAATCTGCATCTGTGCTATAAAAACATGCCTTTTTAGTCTTTAGTGACAGGAATGGTTTTCTTACCTTTCTGTTTTTGTCATGCGAATTTGAGTTTGTTGACTTGCCCTCATTATTGCCTAATGCTATCTGGACTTTCAGGGAGAGTGGATCTTATCTGGAAAAGATGCTTGCAACAACTCCAAATTGCTTCATCTTTATATGTATGCCGTGAAGTGTGAAAATCTAGGCCATTCAAAGGATCCGTTCTTGACTCAAGTTTCAAATTTTGCAGTACTTTTTGGCAATGAGCTGGATGCAGAGGTAGTAATTCCTATTTGTGCTACTGCTTCTAGTTCATTTAGTGTTATAAGCTCATTTGCTCCCTCTGATCGTATTCATTTTATAGGTGTTATCGATGTCAATGGATCTATTTATCGCTCGAACTGTGACTACAAAGTCATCTCTTGTCTTTAGTGGGTTGATAAATATCACTGAGAGTCAGGTTGACAGATTAATCATTGTCTATACTTGTTTTAAATGTTCATATGTTTTACAAATTTTAGTGTCTGATATCTTGGTAAAACCTAATTTTTTATGACATGCAGCTGGCATCCCTGAAAAGCTTTCATGTAAGATTAATGAGCATTGTCTTGGATGTGGATGTTGAACCATCTACCACTCCTTGGGATCCTGCAAAGGCATATTTGTTTGTCCCAATGGTTGGCGATAAGTCCGTAGATCCTATGAACCAAATTGACTGGCATCTGGTTGAGACTATAATTGGAGCTGATGCATGGAAGAATCCCCTCCAGAAAGCTCGACCAGATGTTTACCTTGGTACTAATGAGAGAACATTAGGTGGAGACAGAAGGGAATATGGATTTGGGAAATTGCGTCATGGCCTGGCTTTTGGGCAAAAATCACATCCTACCTATGGAATCAGAGGAGCTGTGGCCCAGTTTGATGTGGTGAAAGCTTCTGGATTGGTTCCTAACAGAGATGCCATGCAAACACAAAAGCACATCAATATGACTACCAATGGAAAATTAATGATGGCTGATACCTGTACTAATGCAGAGGATCTGGTTGGGAGAATTGTAACTGCTGCTCATTCAGGGAAGAGGTTTTATGTTGATTCAATACGCTATGACATGTCAGCAGGGAACTCTTTCCCTAGGAAAGAAGGTTATCTTGGTCCTCTGGAGTACAGTTCATATGCTGATTACTACAAGCAAAAGTATGATACACATTCTCTTTAAGATTATTATAGTCTCCTAGATTTTTCCCATTTGTTTTAAAGGATTTCTTTCCCATCCTTCCGTATCCAATTTTCTGTACTCTTTTGTTTCCACGTGTCTAGAAAATTCTTACCAATAACTTGTTAGCCACGTTGCACCACTAATGTTGTGCAAGAAGAACTGGGGGCTAATCTTAATCTGTGAAGGAATCTTCTGTTGTCACCTCTAAATAGCAAGGACTTTATTGAAAGTGACAATAACTTCCATTTCCTTCCAGATTAGAGAAGCTTTTTGTCTCTTCTTGCACAACTGTGGGTGCACATGGCTACTGGTTCTTTTTTTATTGCTTTGGTGTAGGTATGGGGTTAATTTGATTTACAAGCAGCAACCTCTTATAAGAGGGCGTGGTGTATCATACTGCAAGAATCTTCTGTCCCCTCGATTTGAGCACAGTGAAGGTTTGTTCTCATGATTTCTATCCTGGAATAATTATGCTTTGCAAATTTGTAGATTCTTGTTTAATGGGAAATTCCATGTCATTGTAGCTCATGAAGGTGAATCTGAAGAGACACATGACAAAACTTATTATGTTTTCCTTCCTCCTGAGCTATGCCTTGTACACCCACTGCCTGGATCACTTGTCCGTGGTGCCCAGAGGTTGCCTTCGATAATGAGGAGGGTTGAAAGTATGCTACTTGCAGTTCAGCTTAAGAATATGATAAATTATCCTGTCCAGGCTTCAAAGGTATCTTCTCTGCTCCAGGTATTTAGCTTTAGTTCTAGTTTCTGTAGTTAACCCATGCTTTCTATGTGAACAGATCTTGGGAGCCTTGACTGCTGCCTCTTGCCAGGAGACATTCTGCTATGAAAGGGCAGAGCTTCTTGGAGATGCTTACCTGAAATGGGTTGTTAGTCGATTTCTTTTCCTAAAATATCCTCAGAAACATGAAGGTCAACTTACTAGGATGAGACAACAAATGGTCAGTAACATGGTATTATATCAGTATGCATTAAGTAAAGGGCTTCAATCATATATTCAAGCAGATCGTTTTGCTCCATCCAGATGGGCAGCTCCTGGGGTGCTGCCTGTCTTTGATGAGGATAGCAAGGATGGGGAGTCATCTTTGTTTGACCAGGAGCGATCCATTTCCAAGATCGAGAGGATGGATTGTCACATAGATGGATATGAGGATGAGATGGAAGATGGTGAGCTTGAGAGTGATTCAAGTTCTTACAGAGTTCTATCCAGTAAGACACTTGCAGATGTTGTGGAAGCACTGATTGGGGTATATTATGTAGAAGGTGGTAAGAATGCTGCCAACCACCTTATGAAATGGATTGGCATTCAAATAGAGCTTGATCCTGATACACTGGAGTGTACAAAAAAGCCATTTAATGTTCCCGACAGCATACTTAGGAGTGTTGATTTTGATGCTTTAGAAGGTGCTTTAAATATGAAGTTTAACGACAGGGGGCTGCTGGTAGAATCCATAACTCATGCCTCCAGGCCATCTTCAGGAGTATCCTGTTATCAGCGGTTGGAGTTTGTGGGCGATGCTGTCTTGGATCATCTTATTACCAGGCACTTGTTTTTCACTTACACAAATCTGCCACCGGGACGTCTGACTGACCTTCGGGCTGCTGCTGTAAACAATGAAAATTTTGCGCGTGTTGCAGTTAAGCACAACCTTCATGTGCATCTCAGACATGGATCCAGTGCCCTAGAAAAACAGGTCTTGTTTCTTTCTGATACTTGGAGATGAATCATAGGAACTATCCCAATATTCCTAATTTTTTTAAGCAAGTTGAGTTTTTGGGGTCGTCCTGATACCGTGCTTTTGGTTTTCTACAGATTAAAGAATTTGTGAAGGAAGTTCAAGACGAATTGTCAAAGCCAGGTTTTAATTCCTTTGGTCTGGGAGACTGCAAAGCCCCCAAGGTCCTTGGCGACATTGTGGAATCTATTGCAGGTGCCATTTTTCTTGACAGTGGGAGGGACACTACTGTTGTTTGGAAGGTAAGTGCCTAGCTTTTAAGCATAGACCATTCCTTCCTATATTCTTTTACAAAATGGAGGGAAAAAAGAGAAACTGATGGAGAATATTCTCGGTCTCAATTTTGCCAGGTTTTTCAGCCTCTTTTGCATCCTATGGTTACCCCAGAGACTCTGCCAATGCATCCTGTGCGTGAGCTGCAAGAGCGATGCCAGCAGCAAGCTGAAGGCTTAGAGTATAAAGCAAGTCGTATTGGCAATTTGGCCACTGTTGAAGTATTCATTGATGGGGTGCAAGTAGGGGCTGCTCAAAATCCACAGAAAAAAATGGCGCAGAAATTAGCTGCAAGAAATGCCCTTGCTGCTTTGAAAATGAAGGAGGTGGGAAAAACTCAGGAGAAGAATGATGACAACGGGAAAAAGAATGGAAACCAGACATTTACTAGGCAAACATTAAATGATATATGTTTGCGAAGAAATTGGCCTATGCCATTCTACAGGTATGGAATTATGAAGTACCTATGTAGTTTTGCAAATGGATGGTCACTTGAGCTAACGTTTACTTTTTTATTTTTTTATACTGAAACTTGTAGGTGTGTGAATGAGGGTGGTCCAGCGCATGCAAAGAGGTTTACATTTGCAGTGCGTGTCAATACTACTGATAGAGGATGGACGGATGAATGCGTTGGAGAGCCAATGCCAAGTGTCAAGAAGGCCAAAGACTCGGCTGCTGTTCTTCTCTTAGAACTACTGAACAAATTATACTCGTGAAAGATGGCGTGACTGTTATGCACATTCTATCTTGCCAAAATATTTAAACCATTCCTGTGCATCAGGTATTGAACCCGGCATTGTCAACTCGTTCAAACCATGTCTCAATCAATGGTTGAATAAACAAGAAACAAGAGATGTTACGATTTACAAAAATATTAAATAGGTATCCAATTATGTGATTCCGCAGATAAAATCACAAGAGATATAACTTTCAATTTTTTCGTCTTTTTTTTTCCTGCTGGCACAGGAACCTGAGACCTTAATTTAATGTTCACGAGCACTCTCCATGGCCAGTATTTGTGACTGGGGATTGTGGTACATAAAAGTTGCGGACCAGAATTTCAGAGGCCAGCATTAGGTGTCTTGTTGACACTCCTATAGGTTAGGGTATACTATTTTGTAGCTTGTATGTATTCTAGAAACAGCTCCTGCAAATTATTGAATTACACTACGATCTCATTATAACCTTTTTCAGAATCGTCCGTGTTGCCAACATACTTTGTTAGAAAAATAAGATAAAATAATAGAAGCAAAAAAATTGCAGAACAATCACAATCACATAAGCTATGTGACAGCAAGAGCAATAATTTTCAGAATAATAATTAAAAAAAAAGTGAATAACAAACAATAAACCAAACAAAGTAAAATTAAATTCAGAAGATGAGTTTAGAGTAGCCTGGACCGATTGTGTGCAGCTAAGGAAGAACACCACTGCTCCAAAATATGTTTTTTTTTTAATGGCAGTGGTATTATTTTTAAAGAGAGAGCGCTTTATATGTACGTGTTACTTGTGTACCGTATCGTGTTTATTTATGAGCAGAAAGCTAAATATATATATATATATATATATATATATATATATATATATATATATATATATAGGCAACCAGCCACAACGTGCAGCAACAAATACGTAATTTGCAGCAAACCATCAACGTTAAGAAATAAAAAACGGAACAATAAAACTCCCTAACGTGCCAACCCTTCCTATAAACATATATAAAACACGAAATATAGTGGGAAGCTGTTTAGTTTTACGAAAACTAATTATGAATATTTTATCTTTAAACAATAACTGATTAAAAAAATAACTTAAATTTTAAATTATAAAATAAATATTAGTATAATATAATAATAATAATAATAATAATAATAATAATAATATTTCTCCTCTTTACTTGCGTATAGGATGGAGTCTTCGGACAATAGGATAGATCGTGTTTATTTTTTTAATATTTATTAGCATACTTCACGTAGTGGGTGCAAGGGTCTTTCCACTTGGGAATTTTAGACATTGTTGACAGAAGAGTCTAGGATAAAGGTTAGAGTACGAGTGAACAATAACATCGATGAAAACACGTTGCTAAATCATGGCTTGGAAACTGGTAATTAAATATAGTTAAAACAGTTCAATTTCGATGAGTATACATGAAACATTAAGCATTATTACATTAAGAACGGTTAATAAACCAAACAGGTGGTACATTATTTGACTAAATACAAAAACGATGAAGTATAGATACGGTTGATTAAAATATATTAAAGTAGTATTGTAGATTGTGGCTTAATTAATTATTCTGATGGAGATGGTAGAATAGCATTTAGTCTATCGCCTCAGGGTGTGCAGAATATACTCTGCGTAGAGATCCCTGCAACAAATCCAAATCCAAATCAGAGGTAAGGTAAGGTATTAGTATTAGCGTGAAGACATGTACGTAGCTCTTAAAAGTGAGTTTACTTACATTGAGTACTGGATGGCATCAAGAGCAACGCTTGCAGGTAGAAAATCATTAACTGCTACCTCCTTGTGCTCATTCTTTTTGTCTTAGAATGAATTATGTCAAGAAACAGCGCTAATGAACTAGTAAATTTAATATATAAAACTAAGAAGAAGGATACAGTCTTCAAAGAAGCGTCGGATCTCGGAGATGCGATGAGGTGCAAGTTCTCTATAGTCGGTAAAGTGCTTATATTCTGGGTCATCAGCACACACTGCAATGATTTTATCATCTTTCTCTCCCTGTGTTGTGTCAAATGCCAATACCACATTAATTTGTATTTGTTACTGTGTGAATGATTGGTTGGTTTTTATTGGCTAAGAAATCAATAATTTCAATACCCCGTCAATCATGGGCATAAGTCCAATGGCCCTGGCTCGCAGGAAACATCCAGGAAGAACTGGCTCCTATCAAAACAATGCAGAAAAAAAAAATTCTTAATTAAATAGCCATCGCCTTTTCCATAATTAAAATAGACTATTATAAACAGGATTTACCTGCATGAGAACCAAAACATCAATTGGATCATTGTCTTCACACAGTGTGCGAGGGATAAAACCATAGTTATGAGGATAAACAACTGATGAATACAAAACCCGATCAACCTGTGAATTGTTCGGAAATCGTAAGCATAAAGATAGATGGGTATAGGAAACAAATCATCTGGCAGTAAGTAGAGACTTCAATTCCAATAACCAGGCAATTGGTTTTGTACCTTAATCAATCCTGTCTTTTTGTCAAGTTCATATTTGACCTTGCTTCCTTTAGTGATCTCCACAACCTGCAACCATTGAAGGAGCAGAAACACCCCTTTACTAGAAAATTAATTGCAACTCAAGAATGGAATTACAGGTGTGGTGTCATCATGCAATTGCTGTATGAGTTATTAGAAAAATATTCAGTAGCACCTAGTACAGTATTATTGCGCACAGACTCTCCGCTATAATATATGTTGAAAATAATATATAACTTCATCTTTAACGCATTAACAGTAATAGATGGCATAACGAGGCCACAAGTATTCTTCCAAAGCAGAAGATGAGAACTTACACAATTGAAAATTTGAGGAGCCTCAGGTCCTGCGTATGAAAATTAAGTAGTTTTGAAATATGATTTAAATATTAATTATACTATATGAACAAACAAAAAATAATATCGGCAACAGTACCAATTTCAAGATCATGCCAAGGATGGGCAGCTACTGATCTCCTTGACAAAGATGAAAGAATCCTTTCATTCAAACGGGGAACTGGACGATTTTCTCCAGCTTCTTCACCGTTCTCACTCATCTTTAAAGATATGGTATAGAAATAGAAAAAAGCAAATATGGGATGAAAAAATGATGCCAAACTTGATGCATGAAAAAGTACCAAATATGCTACGAAGCAATGCAGATTGTAATAAGCTTTGAAGCAAACAAAACACGTACGTACCTTGACCGAGAGTAAATAATATTAATGAAAGAAAGGGTAAAGGGTTGAGAAGAGAGATCCGAGTAAGTGCTACAGTTTATGTATTTTTTTTTTTTTATATATATAGAGAGAGTTTAAGGGAAGAAGAGAGACTTGGTCAAATTCATTAGAGCATAATCCTCGGGTCTTTTCAGGAGACATGTTAGCTTACCACTCCACATGTTTTGTGGAAATTTCAAATTTCGTTATCTGTTTTTCTTTTTGGTATTAACCTCTAGACTCCCCGAAAGCCAAGTTAAGCAAATTAAAGCTTGAGGTTTTTATTAGCACTTCTTGACTTTTTTCCCGGTATAGTCTTTTCTAATTTGGTATCCTCTTTAGCTTTGGTTACACTTGGTAAAAATGGTATATTCTTTGGTTAATTAACTTCTAGAACAATGGTCAAATTAACACGTACGTACTAGTAAAGTTCCACTTTTTATATTAAATTAAAACAAAAAAATAATAAATAAAAGAGGGATTTGAGTTGGCAATGGTATTGAAAGAAAAATAAAATTAAAATAAGAATCGGTTGGAATTCAATTATTGAAATGCTCTAGCCCTAGTATAATGTTCTCTTTGTTCTTCTAGGTTGATCAAAGATACAGTTTCCCTTTTTTTTGGTTCCAAGTTAAGATTCTCCTTTTCAAATTAATGATAAACAATTTTTTTTATAAAAACATGCAATTTCTTATAAAAACATGACTAAATATTTTAAAAGCAGCAAAGGAAGTTTATTAGAGTCGGCCTTATACCAATCAATATATATATATATTGGATGCATTAATTTATAACATTCCAAACCACCCATGTATGAAACTCGAGCTATATTTGCATGTTACGCTTTGGGTTTCTTATAGGAAAATCAATTTTGTAAGAAATGAGCATAGAATTACTTAAACCCAGGTAACATTTAAGTTGTCAGAGCCGCTCTGCTGCTTTTCTTTTTAAGTAACATTTTTTAAACTAAAATTATTTAAATAAACAATTTAATCATCCAATGAATCAGAGCTACAGTGCCCATCTTGTATATGCAATAAATTAAACATTCACAATGCATTCATTTGTCGCGAAGATTTTCATCTATATATATCCATAAAACTGAAAATGATTCCCACACATTAACAATAGCAGTTGATTAAATTTATTAAGTAGCAGCTACCAAATACACTTGCTTTGTACTACCTTATTGAAGTATGTCAGAACCAGAATATGGATTCATTCCCCAGTGTACAGTGGCAGGGGAGTTATAGTACACACATGCAAATACAATTGCGGTTGTTTATCTTCTTTTGAAGGGACTGACAACAAACTAAACTGACTGGGACATAAAATTCAAGGGACATTCATAGAATCAGGAGACATTGATATCATCTGAAGAAGGCTTGAATTTGAGAATGTCTCCTCCAGTGCAGGTCCTTTCATAATTCCTCCATCAAGACTTTCTTTAGTCATGTGTACTAACTCCCTCACAACATCAATCATTCCTATAGCCTTCCATCTACACCAAATAACAGGCACCTTGTAGCAAGATCTGCAATTATTTTGCATTTGCTCTTGCCGATAATGTGGTTGTTCATCATAGCCAAGAAATGCGTCCATAATTTCTTCAAATTTTCCAGCCCTTATATGCTGTAAGGCCAACGTTGGTGAATCCAACTGATTTGAGCCTTAGATAATCTCAAGAAGCAACACACCCATGTCATAAACATCATTTTTGCAGATTCCAAATCCTTCATAGTTCTTTTGTAAGTTAGAAAAATTGGAGTTGATCAGGCCAAATCCTGCAATCTTAACAGAATAATCATCATCTAGGAAGATAAAGGCAGATTTAAGGTTATGGTGAAGTATGGGAGGATTTTTCTCGTAGTGTAAGAATGCAAGAACACTAGCTGTTTGTGCAGCAATAGTCAATCTCCTATACCAATCTAAACGAAGTTGTTTTCCTTTGCTTTGATGTAAATGTTCCTCCAGAGTACCATTGGAAATATACTCATAAACTACTAGAGTGTTGCCAGATTCAATACAGCACCCAAGAATTCGGGCCATGTTTCTATGCACAACAGAAGATAGAACCTCGATTTGTGACAGGACTTGGATTAAGTCATTCTTCTCACACTTTAACTTGTGGACAGCTATGTGAGATCCATCCTCTAAAACTCCAGCGAAAATTGTCCCATTATTGTCATGCATTAGTTTCTGACCCTCTTCTAAACCTTTAGTGGCTTCCTCTGGCTCATGGAGGCTGAATAACCGAGTTTTACAAGCTTTGGGGATTGTAATGTTTTGATAGTAAGCCTGCTCTGTGTAACATCCCTGGTTTTGCTGGCCTTTTAATAAGATAAAATAGTGCAACCAGGGAGGCAACAATGAGAATTGGGCCAATAATTCCTGCATTGAGTTAAGGATGCCATTAGATTGACACAATAAATGTTAAGTATAACTGAACATGACTACCATATTATATAGATGAAGGAAAATGGTGAAGAATTGAAAAAATATCTGGTAGTCATGAATCCTTTAGGTTGATGACGTTGTAATTTGTGATTTGGCACACTCAAAAAGACTTTCGGAAAATTAATAAAATTACTTGAATTTTACAATGCTCTACTACTTACCGGCAATCATAACAAATTTCCTTTGATCATGTCTTTTGATGTAGCAGTCACTTCCATATGCTTCCTTTCCATCCTCTATGCAGGCTGCCAGGAACACAACAACCAGAAGAAAAATGTCAAACGTGAATGGGGAACGTTAATAAGTCATAAAGTTTTATGAGCTCAGAGCACAGAAATCCATTTATATGCTTATTAATGTTATCTTAATAGACATTTGAGAAACTATAAGAGCTATACTATTATTTCTAGTTCTACAACCTGCTGCTGGCGTTTTCTATGAGAAAAAAAGGCCAATGTAGATACTAAAGTACAAAAACGAGAAGCAGAAAGTCGAATTTTTCAAAGAATTCTATCAGAGTGTTACTCACATGCATCACATTTCCTTTTAAAAAATAGAAACAACATAATTGTAAATATATGATGTCAACAAAAGAAATACTCTTATTTAATCTTCTTTATTATGATGAAAAGTACTGACCCTGCAAACATCCAGTT
Organism: Glycine tomentella; assembly: GCA_007407185.1. NCBI lineage: Eukaryota > Viridiplantae > Streptophyta > Magnoliopsida > Fabales > Fabaceae > Glycine > Glycine tomentella. The sequence continues at coordinate 269,826 of PYAF01004908.1, forward strand.
CCATTAGCAAAACCATCACCAACATATCCATTTTGGCAGACACATCTGACGCCTCCTTCAACCGCGGTAGCATTGGCCATGTTAGCATTCGTAGCACAAACATGAGTAGAGGAGGAGTTCCTGGGAAGTGCCCATTCCAACTTGACACCACGTTTTCCCCAAGTTGAGCCGCGCAGATAGAAACCACTCTGCATCCAAACTGAGAAAACACCGAAAATCCATCTCCAACATGCCATATGGTATGGGCAGAGAGTGGATAGCAGCAGGCAATGGAGCCTCCACCCTTTCCATCACAGCCAGGCATGTCAATGGTTTCACAATCTGCTTTGCACAGAGAAGAATCCTCACAGTCATAGAGCCCAATAACATTGTCAACCGAGACTCCAAACATGTCCTTATTATTCCCAGCGAAGTTTCTGCCAAAAGAGTTCAAGTCATTGTACTGTCTACAGGATGATGAGCCTGGAAAGTCAACCAGCACACCATCTGGGAAGAATTCCAACACTGTGTAGCTCACTGACCCAATTCTGAGTAAAAGGGCAGAGGAATTTGAGCACGAGAGATGGAAGGAACTGGAAACTCACATGAAGTGTTGACATAGAATGGAAAGGGAACATGGAGGTCCCCGCATGTTTCATTGCAAGAGTAACAAGAAAATGGGAAGCACAGAAGAAGCACAAGAAAGTGAGGAGGACAATAAGTGACATTGTATTGTACTATCTATGTTGGAAGAGCGAGGGAGGCCAGTGTAGTAGTAATAAATAGCCCAAAGGGAATGAAAGTTGTGATGAGAAGGTAGAAGAGCTCAAGAGCTACGTGGCGAAATCAGGGAGGTGCTAGTGGATAGTGTGAAGAGGCGTTTTCACTTAAGGTGGGTATTTTATTTTATAAACCAGCAATCAGTAATAACTTTTAAATTATTTACAGAAAAAGGGTAAATCGTAAAAAAGTTTACGACTTCTAAAAACAAATTGTAAAATTAATTACAACTTCATTTTTTTAGTCGGATAAAATATTACGACTTCTGAATGTAATTTTTTTTAAACTTATGACTTTAAAGTAGTAAACAAATATATGACTTGTATTTTTTTTTATTTGTAGAAGTTGTAAAACATAATACGACTTTCATTAAATTTTTTTTTTTGGTAAAGTCGTGTGAAAACTTACGATTTTACCTTTTTTCTTTCTTTTTATTTTACACTTTTTAGGATATTTTTATTTTAGTTTTGTTTAATTTTTTAATTTATTTTATTTAATCATAAAATTATTTTTTATTTTTACGTTTGATTTAATATTATATATATATATTTTATTTTGTATTGAATATAAATATTAAAAGAAAAGATTATTTTGTTTTGTTATTTTTTTTTGTTTTTTTAATTTTAATTGTTATTTTTATTTTTATTATAAAA
>PYAF01004908.1:275388-298197 GCA_007407185.1 Glycine tomentella
TTGGACCTAAACAACAATTATTTTCTTCTTCTGACCTATTAGAATTATTACTACTAGTTTCTTCTTCTAGCTGATATATTTTATTATCTTCAGATTCTGATTCTATATAAGAATTTTCCTCTTGATTTGAATTAAGAACTATTTTCATTAATTCTTTTTTAACATTTTCATCTAGCTCTAATTCATTAATCTTTTGTTGAACTATACATTTATTAGCAAAATGTCCTTGTTTTCCATATTTCCAACAGACATTTTTCTTTTTAAAATTATTTGATTTTTTATAATTCTTACTATACGATTTTTTATAATTTTTAAACTTGATTTAATTAAAAGGTTACGTAAGGCCTCTATTTTTTCCAAATTTGATATGAAATCTGGATATTATTAAATTTCGGTAAAGGAGGAAGACAAATATAAAACTGCTTTTGTAGTACTTTTTGGACATTAGGAATGGAATGTAATGCCCTTTGGATTAAAAAATGCACCAAGTGAATATCAAAATATAATGAATGATATATTTTATAAATATTCTCATTTTACTATAGTATATCTAGATGATGTGTTAATTTATTCAAAAACTATTAATCAACATATAGAACATTTAGAAAAATTTATAGAAATTATAAAAGAAAATGGATTAGTTTTTTCTAAAAAGAAAATAAAACTATTTGAAACAAAGATAAGATTTTTAGGATATGAAATATATCAAGGAACTATCATACCTATACAAAGATCAATAGAATTTACAGAAAAATTTCCATATGAAATTAAAGATAAAAAACAATTACAAAGATTTTTAGGTTGTATAAATTACATAGCAGATTTTATTCCTAAAATAAGGATTGAATGCGCTCCGTTATATGATAGACTTAGAAAAACTCCTCCAGAATGGTCGGACAACATGACCAAGGCTGTTAGGAAAATCAAGCAAATAGTAAAAACCCTTCCTTGTTTAGGAATTCCAGATCCCTTAGTTTTTTTGATAGTAGAAACTCAGAGATAGGATATGGGGGAATATTAAAACAAAGAGTCTCTCATAATTCCAAAGAACAAGTTGTCAGATATCATTCGGGTATTTGGCATCCTTCTTAGAAAAAATATTATGTTGTTAAAAAAGAGATACTTTCTATAGTTTTATGTTTACAAAAATTTCAAGATGATTTATTTAATAAAAAGTTTTTGATTAGAACTGATTGTAAAGCAGCTCCTTCGATTTTACAAAAAGATGTTAAAAGTTTAGTTTTTAAACATATTTTTGCAAGATGACAAAGTTTATTAGCTTGTTTTGATTTTGATATAGAACATATAAAGGGAGAAAAAAAATTTTACCAGACTTTTTAACAAGAGAATTTTTACAGGGATTAGAATGAGCAAGAGAGAAGATAAAAAGCCTTTGACCAAAGATCAATATGGATCCCCACTGGATTCAAATAAAGGTTCAGATAAATCAATAATGCCTTTGGCAAATACTGGATCCTCCATATTAATAACCAATCCAAATCTGAGACCTAATATTTTATCTCATGTTGTACGAGCTCCTGCACCTCATACTAATAGATATACCCCCTTACAATATATTAATACCCTAGTAGGACCCAAAGATTTTGATAAACCAGCCTCTTCAAAACCCAAATACAGACCTTTCAAACTAATACTGATACAGATCCAGATTATGTTAAAAAAGAAAATACCTTGTCCATTATGATTGCAGAAAAACACTGGCTAAAACTACCTCCTGTAGATTTAGCTAATAAAATCTTTCCTAAAGATCTTCCATATCCTTGCCCAGATACCAATAAAACCCGAATATTTTATGAATTCATTCTTATTGATACAGACTCAATAGAATTAGTTCATAATAAAGACAATAATGGAATAGTCCAATTTTCCAAACTCAAAATTCTTAATGTGCTCTCAGATATTGATTGGGGACAACCCTTACATAAACCCAAAAGATTTTCCAGAACCTTTGTTCCCCAAGAGTATGCATATTATGATTATATGACCGCCTGGAATAATGTGTTATACGTAAAAAACCAGACAAACACTCCTGGTTTTTCTGGTTCAAAAAAGGAATATCTTTAAAGTTCCCAAAATGGTTTATTAGATGGTTCTATAATTTTGATATCATGAGAGAAATTTTTTCGTTCGAGGTAGAAGAATTATACAAGACCTTCAGAGACAATACCACTTTTGTAGACGGATATAAATTTTTATCATTTATAGCCTCCTAAGGAATAACATGGATTATGAGCTGGACATATACATATGTCAGGGCAGATAAGGTCACCGATTTATATTTCTTCTCAAGACAAGTAAAAATAAAGTGGTGGAAGAAATTTGATATAAAATTAATAAGTAAAGAGAAAATGTTACAATGGGCCAGAAATAATAAAGTTCCAAGAAGTCAGATAGACATAGATGCAAATAAAGAAGCCCTGTTTTTAGCCCAAAAAAGTCAAATAATGGCTGAGTTAGCAACAACAACGTCTCAGGAGGAATTTGAAGAAAAATTACAAAGAATGAAAGGAATTCAACAAGATTAGAAATCAATAAAAGATGAAGGTAGTAGTTCCAGCACTAATCCTTATCACAAAAATAGGGATATGTTGGATTATTTCACCAAAGAAGAATTATCTGAATAAAAGATAGAGGGTAACGGAAATCTCAGACAAGCCAATCAGAAGTGTTGGCAAATAAAGATGTGCAGATAAGATGTTGTTAATGATATATGTTCTTGTAAATACACGTGATGTACTGTTTACTTTTACTGTTTCTGTACTTTTATATTAAGTTTGGAATCCAGCCCCTTTATGTATCTATAAATAGCTATCAATAAGAAAGGAGGGGGCATCAGCCTTTTACCCTTAATCCTTGTCTATCTTTCTTCTTCCAAAATTCTCTCGCTTATCTATCATTGCTCAATACTTTTCATCCTTGCCTGTATTCAAGAATATTTAAGTAAGTCTTTAAATAATGAATTCTGAAATTTTTATTACTATTGATTTTTTCCATATTATAAATATATATATGAATTTTCAATTTTGTGATGATCATATCCATGATAGTTTAATATTCGAATATCAAAATACTTATATTAGATTTTCTCAAATACTAGTTCCCTGCCCATGCTGCGCCTTGAGTGGTATATATATATATATATATATATATATATATATATATATATATATATATATATATATATATATATATATATATATATATATATATATATATATATATATATATATATATAGTGCATTTGCTGTCTTAAGTAAAGTGCATGGAATTTCCTCACTTCGTCCTTCAAACAGGTTAGAGTTGTTTGTGGCTTTGTGCAGATCCACAGAGCTTTCGCATGCATGAAAGGTAGGTTAGTCTTGTTTAAACAAGTCTTGCATCCTTAACTGCGGATACTGAGTGGCGTTATCCAGTTCCTTTCAGCTAGCTTAAACTGCTGGCTTTATTTCTACAAGTTTGTAATCTATACAATGCTATAATGAAAATAATCATAATTTCACTATTGTGATACACCAAATCATTTACAATGTCCAACTGGTTACAAAAAAACACTAAATTTCTGCTACTGTTGCAAGATTGATCGCTCATATTTGACATTAAAATTAGTTCAGTTGATACTAAGAAAAAGGGAAAACAATATAAGTAATCATAAAGTAAAAATAAGTCAAAAATTTGAGAATCATACGTCTAGTGCGAAGTAACTTTCAAGAAAGCAATTGCAAAAAAGAAATAAAACTCCCTTCTTCAAAACCAATATGTATGTTGATCACCACAGCCAACATACAAGCACATTCTGTCCGAGAAGTTTCTGTTCAACCTGGGCAGATTTTGTTATAGAGGAAAATAGTTCACAGATGCCACACAACTAAAATTAAAACGTGGGCAGTGACTGAATGAAGGATGATAAATTACTTAAATTATCAATGCTCAAACAGTGCTTAATGTTTCTTGTCTAAGTCTATTTTAGCGGAGTTTTTAACAGCAGTAACATGAGGCCAAGAAAGTAAAAAGAGTGTATGTAGTAATTTAATATGGTACACACACCTACACGACAAGTTTCGTGAGCTGCAGAATTAGAAAATAAGCAATACAGACAATGAACAAGGAAACTTAGAAATAATATATGCAAAACTAGAGATTTTCTTTGTGTGGTTGCATGGATATATCAAGCATCAAGTTGAAGCCTCCCCATTCAAGCGTATTCTCTTAGGACCTTTTTCTTCACCTTGGTTGCAGGCTGTTCCGATCCTGTTTTCATTGGCTTCTACCGAACATCTTTTGTAAGGTTTAAACCCTGTTCGACGAGTCTTTAGCTTTCCTGGTCCAAGACCTAAGGTTAGCAGTCCCTCCTCCTCATTGTTATCTTTGACAAATAGCAGATTTTTCTGAACCCCATCACAATTTGAACTACATTTCTTGCCTCCAAGGTCTTCATCTTTGTAGTCTGTGTTTAGCTCGTTATCCTTGATGCTGTCTATCTGATTGTCCTCATTTACCAAATGATGAGTAGGTGAAAAGCTTTGTGGCAACACCTCTCTGGAGAATAGAGCCTGAAAGGCAAGCCGCCCCTGAAAATAACAGTGGCATGAGGAAAGAAGCAATACATACATACATTACATTAACATTTCATCACAAGATATGCAATCATACCTCTTCAGAGACCTCCTTCCAAGAATCAGTAAGGTTGCTAATGCTTCTACTTCGACGATTACTAAGCTCGGTATCTAAAACGTTCGCATCAGGTGTTTTGGGCTCTTCCTTTTCTTTCTCATCCTTCTCTAGTAACTCAGTCTCTTCACTGCTAGAGGTTGTGTTGGAACCACATGAGGAACGGTCTACAGGTTTTCTGCCCTTCATTTTGGTGGAATCGGGGTTCTCAGAAATTGCTTGGTTCATCTCATGATTAGTAGCCTTTGGTGAAGTATCTAAATTGGCATCTCCCCTACCCTCAGATTTGGATGAAGAAACAGCTGGTGACTTAGGAGCTGATTGTTGAGCTTCTGAGTGTTCTGGATCCAGTATTTGATCTTGCAGAGAAGGATTTTGTGGTTTAATCTCTCCTCGTTCTGTTTTTTGTGGTGATTCATCAATAATCATTGATGGAACTGCAGTTGTTGATGCAGGAGGACAGGTAAAAGCTGTATGGAGTGGAGCACACAAAGGAAGCAGTCCATGGGCAGCCCACCATGCAGTTGCGGCAGCTACTGTAGCAGCTGCAATAGCTGTCACACTTGGAGGCGAGCCAATTTGTCTTGATGGAAAATCTGGAGTGCACACTGGAGAATCTGCAGATGTTTCTGCATTTGCATATGGCCAAAATGTACTAGCAAAACTCGCTGCAGCATGGGCTGCAGGGTTTTGCAACAAGGTAGAGACAATAAGACTTGAAAATGTGGAGGACAGGTGAAGAAATGAATGATAATCATCCTGTGTGAAAGGAGGACAAGAAGGAAATGATTGATGAATAGAGGACCGTGCGGTGTGGTTTTGACATTCACTTATGTTTGATGTAGCAGAATTGGTGATAAGGTTAGGTTGCCTATTAACCACTCCCTTCGGCTGAAATATGGAGTCTTGAAACACCATATCTGGGGATAGATTTTGAGTACTAGTTCCAAGGTTCCCATCAACAACGTGAACAGGGACATGTCTTGGGTAATTCTGATTGCCTTGAACCCCATCTATTGTTAATGCACAATTAAGACCATCTGTTTTCTCAGTTTGAACCAATTCTGAAGCATCAGAATTCTCCAACTTAGAGACTCTACAAGCGTCATTAGTCTTTTCTGTGTGCTTGCCATCATCTATCTCCAACTTCTGATTTTCAAGCTCATCAGTAACAAAAGATTCGTTGGTTTCATCTCGAGTTACTACCTCTTTTACCGAAGGTATAAACTCCATTAGGGCACATGAATTTCTCAGTGGCACTGATATTGATGTTGAATTCTTGTTGGCGGAAGACACAGATGAAGAGGGTGCCTCTTGGATAATGGTAAATACGTTTGAGCAGCTTTCGTCCTTATTTTCTTTTACAGTCATTGGCCTTAGGTCGACATTATGCTTCTAAAGGAAAAGGTGGAATGATTTCAATGAAAGGGAAAAAAGCAGAAATTTTGAATGACGAGTAAAATATATAAAAATATATATATAACCTCTGGAAGTGGTTCTTTCTCCAAGTCCAGTGCTTGTTTACCATGTGAAGATGCAATTGAAATGAGAGACTTTCCATGCTTTGCTTCGCTATGTAATGTTTGGGCACCAACATTGATCTTCCGGGGATAAGGATTGCTTGGTTTTCTTTTTGGCCGTGGAGGGGGAATGTCTATATCAAGAGCTTGTCCTATTGGAACACCCTTTACAAAGGCCTCTTTCTCCAACTGAAAGTAAGGATTGTAGTATTCTCAGCAGGTGGAAGTTTCACAAAAACTATTTTTAAAACATTAATCGGAGCATTTCACCATTATTATTATTTGAAGAATTGCCAAAATACTAATTAGAGAATTGTAATACCTCCAGCAGTGCCAGCAACATTTCAGTGCATTCAATAATAAAGCATAATGAACTATCTATATGGTTTTCAATAAAGTACAGTCTTCAAAGAAAACATACTGCCTTTAAGTGGTGGTTTGATTCTTCCTGTGGAAAGATCGTGCTAGACTGCTAGTTACATCTCTGGGAATTGGATTATTTTTCAAAACATAATAGGATTTTTCTTAAGCATTTCACAAAAAGTTACCTCTGATTTGACCTTTATTCCTTCACATGACTATTTTATTCCTATGTTCCATTCTTCCTTTTCCCTTAAACTTCCTAGTTCACATTTTTCAAACTTTTATCTAATTTATTACTCTTTTAATTCTTTGTATAAGAAACAAATTAGAGCAATTTTGTTATCCTGAATATAAAAAACAAATTTATTTTTGAATTTATTAATTAATAACTTCTTTTTATATCCTTAAATTATTATAAAATCTATCTATGATGCATTTACTCATTTCTCATAGAAATGAATATATTCATTGAGCTATAATAACAGAGAAATGGGTCTGCTTGAAAAAATAATATCTCATGATAAATAATAAATTGCATTTTTTATGTTCATATTGATACTGTTGCAGCTGGCGAACAGCCTTGTAAACTCATTTATTATAAGCATTCAATTATTATTTATATTCTTTTTTATAGAAAGCCCAAATCTCCAAACAGTTTACTAGTATTTAGTCTATGACCGTACATAACTGAATCGCCTGCACACCCAAAAAGGTGTGAACTCTAAATCAATACTCAAACCGTTTTACTCCTACAGGTGGGGGTGGTTATTAGTTTCTGATTTTCTGTTTTAAAATGCAACTTCAAAATGAAAACATGGTTAGTGAAAATGAGGTTGAGTTGGGTTTTTTTGTTATTTTTCAAAACAGTTTTTATCCCATTTTAAAAACAATAAAAATAGATTTGTGTATTTTTGTTGTTGAACCCTATAGCACTTCTCCCTCAAGCTATTCTCTCTCTCACTTTGTCGGTAGCGATCTCCAGATCGTCGGCCGTGGTCGCGGGTAACGGTGGTGATCATCATTCGCGGGTAATGGTCGCAGTTGCGGTCGCCGATCACCAGCCGCTGGTAATGGTGGCGATTGTCGTTCGCCAGTAATGTCGCAGTTGCGGTCGCCGATCACCAGTCGCTGATAGTGGTCGTGATTGTCGTTCGCCGGTAATGGTCACGATCGTCATTCGTGTTCGCCTATCGCTGATTGCCGGACGCAGCCTCTGATCGCTGGTCGCCGGTTATCGGTCCATTAGATTGACCTTTTTTGAAAATTACAAAATTTTGATGTTGAAGATACATGAAGGAGTTTTGGCAATGATTTTGAAAATGATTATGAAGTTCCTTTTCTATTTTACAATAGTTTTCAAAATCAAAGTTAAAATTATAAATTCAATGAAAATTGGATTTGATTTTCAAATATTTCAAAATTGAAAACAGAAAATCACCCCAAACAGGACCTAAGAAACCTAAATTCTTGAGAACCATAGAAGGTTCCTAATCAATTCTACATGAAACTCTAGTAGTCATGCCCTAATGGAAAATCATGTCACGAAACTTATTTTCTATAGATACAATTCCATTCTAAAGATATGGGTACTTCTAAGCATTTCTTAGATATTGACATGGCGTGGGACAAGAGTATATTTCTTTCTCAAGGAAAGTATATCCTTGATTTGCTAGTCCAGAAAGTAACAGGTACTGCAGGAGCCAACCACGTGACACCTAAATGATTTCTAATGGGAAGCTTTCAGCAGATGATGGTGATGAATGAAAGAAGCCGGTTGGTAAACATTATCTGACACTACTCTTTCTCTATACATATGATCAGACAGTTCGTGTCTCCTCCAAGGGACACTCATTAGGATATTCAAAGGAAACTCCTAGGTAAGGCATAAGCCATAATATATAGCGATATATATACACATCAGGCGAGGAATGGGCAAGTGTTTTGTACTTTTTTGTTTTTTATTTTAGAAATCAAACCCTGATATAGTTTGAAATCCACCAATTCAGATACAGAACTATTTTCTGCCACTGAATGGAAATTTTATGAATCAAACAAAATACCAAATTGATTAATAAATCAGCAGCAAATCAAGATGAAGCATAAATTTGAATTATAGGACCAAAACTTTCAATATATAATCCAAGGTGAGAAGGTACGGATTTACCTTTGTAAAGAATTTCTGAGCATGACTCCTGATTTGCACAGCAGTCTTTGTTCCTATATGCTCTGCACAACAAAAGTAAAACCCCCCAAAAAGGGTCAGGGTGCGTGAGAAAAAACAGTAGTCCTATTCCTATATACAGATTTAATCCAATAGAGAGAGCAGTTTCTATCATTTCCTATTAAGATATTCGAGTATGGTAGATATCATGATTATTTGGCAATCTAAAATGCATTTATGCATCTGAAGATATGAAGTATATATAAAGTATTAATGGTGAGCAAAATATTGCCTTCTATGCGCTGCCATGCTCGCCCGTATAGCTTCAAGGCTTCTAGAAATCTGTTATGTTCCTCCTCTGTCCATCGTTCTCTTTGCTTTGTGATAGTATATGGTTTTCTTGTCTGCAATTGCCAAGTAACCACTCAGAAGATAATGATAATAATTCCCTTTGAGGAATCGAAGTTTGCCATTAATATACCACAATAAAGTACTTACTTTAATAACCATCTCTTCTCCAGAGGAGTCGGCGTCCATTAGAGGACGTGTGCTGCTAGCGCTGCTTCAGATCTTCCCTGACGAGGAGTGGGTAAAAGGAATATCTCCTTTCGTTTTTTGTGACATGGAACACACCAAATAGTAAAGCCGTTTTGGTGAAAGCAAGCTGAAGCTGATGATAAGGTGATGCTACTGCAAAAGAAACAGAAAGCAAGAACAATAGGTAGAGATCCGTCTCTGTTTGGTAACAGAAATTATAACTCTAAACATTCCAATCACAAGCCACAAGCAGGATAATAATAATAATAGAGATTAGAAAGAAAAAAGAAACAGATTCAGCAAATTTTAAGAATCCACCGCAACAGAGAGACAGAGACGCTTCTCCCAAAGAATAAAAGAAAACTCTTTAATCAGAATCCTCACCAAAACGAACTCCACGACGCCAAAACCTTTCAAACGCGGAAACAACTACAATTAGTATATATATCACAACAACACTTCGAAGTTGCACGTTCTAACTTTAAAATTACTATCTCTGCCACAATACTCCAATTTCCGTTCTCCTATTTGGTTGCCGAGAATACTTAATCACAGAGCAAGCAGAGGTTAACTCAACGTACCTGATATATTCAAATTCGGAAAGTTATTCAGTCGTTTGCAGCTTCCGGCGATTAAATTTTCTCGGTAACCAAAAAGAGGGGAAACGGAATCATTTTTAAAAAGAAAAACAAAGGAAGCTAAAAGTACCTTGAAATAAAGCCATGGTGAAGAAGAAGAAGAAGAAGAAGAGAGTTGAAGGTGCGATCATGCATGTGAAGCGACGGAATTCACCTAACACTCGCCGGAGGACTCATTTGCGGCAGTGAAGAATCAGAGTCTTAAGGATCGGAAGAAGAATCGAATTGGAAGCAGCAGAAAGAAACAGTAGCAAGTAGCAACGGAAGAAGAATGAGGGGAGCGACTTCAACTACAACGAACCAGAAGCATCCATGCCCAACTGTTCAACACTGAGAAGCAATCTCAGCCACTACAATTTCCTGGGATTTTTATTTATTTATTTTTTTCATGAAAACGAAGGCGTCGTTTTAATTTGAGGCTGCTAAGTGTGGAAGTGTAAAACTGCAAAGGATTTGGACAAGTGGCATCAATTTAGTGGCTGGTGGAGCTAATGCACATCCTTGCACTTTTCCTAAAAATATTTTGCACTCTTTTTCAATTTCTTTAATATTGTTTTTTGGGCCTTTTCCCCTGAACTGTAATCTCATCCACAAACAAAAAACGCCATGGTTTTCAGTCCGTAAAGCGTTGCCAGCTCTCACATGTGGGCCCCTCAAGTTGCGTGCCAACGGCTTCGTCCAGTTACCGCCGCACGAGCCGTTTCCCGCCAACGTGGCATCTCGCTTTTCAGAGACTGCTACGTGGCGCTCTCTTCATGGTTCGTTAATTGCAGTGCGTTCCATGGCTCAATGGACACCAGCACGTTCCCTGTGACATCCTCAAGTTTTTTTTCTCTCTCTTCAGAATTTAATTTAGTAGTACATTGTTAGAATAAAGAAATTTATATTATCAAGATACAAGTATTTTTTTAGATAATCAAGATACTATATTTTTAAGGTATCATGAAGCATGTGAATTGATTAATATACAAGGTTTTCATTGAACGCATATAAAAAAAAAAGGGTTTTCATTGGAGATACATGTATTCTCTACTAAAAATTAAATATATAACTTTTATGTGATTATTATAAAATAAGTATTTTTAATAATATCACAATTTATGATTGAATAAAAGTATTTTAATGAAGTTCAATTATAATAATTAAGTTACACGTGATAACTATACTTCCTAATAGTATATTTTATTGTTTCTGCGTTGACAAGTATATTGCTATTTTCGTTGGCTATAACTTTTAAGGATTAAAGCACAAATACGGAAACCTTTTTGCAAGAAATGAACAGAGAGAATATAATAATTTTTTAATATTTTCTTTCTGGAACAAAAACTGGTTTAGTATTTTTGTGGTACAGGAGTTGCCATGTGGCATCAAAGCAAGGAGGTGGACAGAGTGTGTTAGGTCTTGTCCTGTATACCATTGATGGATGATAATAATCTAAGCAATTTAGGGGTGGGTATCGGTCACTTTGGATCGAATTTGTGGTAATTTTCTTTTCTGAACTGATCAAATTGATTTGGATTGAATGAAAGTTTTCCTAGTTTAAGTCTCTAATATGATTCTAATTAATTTTATTATAAGTGAATTGAATTGGATTTAAAATATAAAATAAAAAATATTTTTCTTTAAAGTATTTTTTAAAAACAATTAGAAAAGTGATTATAATATTATGTAATTAAATATATTTAACTGAATTTTTTTTAAACTACTAGCTAGTCCAATACAAAACATGTTATATTTCAAGTTAAAAATTAAACTATCTTTTATATTATAATTATAGTAATAATTGATTCATATCCTTTTTTATTTACGATTATGACGTTGAATCTTTATAATTAAATTCATGAATCCTTGAAATAAAAGAATACAATTAAATTGGGTTGGGTTAAAAAGTCTAAACTCTAAAGGTTAAAATAAATATAAAAAATACTAAATAATTAGTGGATCAAATTTGATCGGATTTTAAAAAGTAAAATCCGATATCTTATCCAAACTCATGATTTTCAAGTTTTTAACCTAATCCAAACTAATACATATATCTTCATTCTTTGGGACCAAATTCATATTTATTGTAATATTATCTTATAATAACAATAGTAATCAACATCAATAGTATCTTTAACTCAAGTTAATTGGAGTTGGTATCCAATGATAGATACGGAAAAGTAAAAAAAAAAAGAAGAGAGAAATAAAACAAAAGAAAAGAAAAATAAGATAAAAGAAAAGAAGGATGAGAGAATGAGGGACAAAATAAAGAGGAAAGGAACTAAAAAGGGACCAATATGGAACATAGAGATAATAACGAGTCTAATCATTCATAAAGTTTATAGTTTTTCTCTATTTCATCCTAAAACACATATTTCGCCAATTTATATCACACTCCATTAAGTCTTATTTAATTACTTTTTCCCATATAAGTTTTGATATACTTCTACCTCTCTTTGTGACGAGCTCTTGGTAACAAACTCTTGTTCTTAGAAGAGCATCCAATGTTCGTCTCATTACGTACCCAAACCACATCAATCTTAACTCTCTCATATTTTCACTCACTGGTACTACTAATATCTTTCGTTAAATATCTTCATTTCTTATCTTATCATCTTCGTATAATCACACATCCACCTTAACATTCTCTTTTCTACAACTCATGTTTTATACTTATGTTGTCTATGTGCTGGTCAACACTCAGCTCCATATAACATTGCAAGTCTTACAATTGTTCTATAAAATTTTCCTTTTAGTTTAAGGGAAATTTTGCAGTTACACAAAAATCCAAATACACTCTGCCATTTTATCCACTCTACTCTGATTCTATGATTTACATCTTCATCAATCTCTCCATTTTTTGCAAAATTGATCCAAAGTATCTAAAAACATCTTTTTTGAATACCTCTTGATCACCATCCCTTCCCAGCGAAAACTCACCTCATATACTCAGTTTTACTCTAACTTATTTAGATACATTTTTTTTTTTGTAGTGAGATACATTTAATTTAATGTTTTTTGTTATAAAAATAATATTGAATAATTTTATATTTTTAATATAATAATAAATTTGTAATAATTATCTAATTAATATCCATAAAATTCTTATTACCATTTATTTAACAAAAGTATATACATATAAATTACTATGAGTATATGTTTTGGTTAGGAGAATGGCATTATGTTGATTTCTGTTTTTGTTAGAAGGAGGGCCTCAGGCCCAAACAAACAAAGATTAAGAAGAATAAGCAGACAGAGAAGACAAAGTGCCACAGAATAGGCTTCTCCTAAACACACTTTCAGTTTTTACTTTTACACCCTCTTTCCCTTACTTTCTAATTTTTTTTCATAAATATTCTTTTTTTTTTTTCAGAAATCATTACACCCCATTCTCCAATGCAACACAAACCCCAAATTCTTATAATCCCCCAAATGAAGCACCGACAAAATCAAACTTAAACCAACCGAAAAATTGCTTGGCACAGTTCCATTGTTCCATCATCGGTATTGCGAATTGCATTAATCCCAACCTAACCACACATGACACAACACGATAAAGAAATAGAACGAAAAGGAAATGTAAAAAGAAAACCTCAATTATAGGAGCGGGTCTGTTAAGATCAAGCTTGCTGGTCGCCAGGGTAATTAACGAGAACAATGGACTCAGCTGTTTTAAAAGGCTTCACAACATTTGACAACAATGGATCCCATGCCGAATACAGTGTAGACCTAGAATAAGAAAACCTAACATTTCGATTTGGAATAAAGACAAAGATGAGATAATTCGAAGGTCTGACGGAAGAGGGAGCAGAGGGGAGAAAAGGGGTGCACTAATTTTCAGAAAAATAAATGGAAAAACAATTAGGAATAAGTGAAAGGGAGATGTATAAGTAATATTTGAAGGTGTGTTTAGCAAAAGCTCACAGAATTTGACCCCGAAAGGACATTTTGGTGGGGAGATTAGGTCCGAGCTAAAAGATGCAATTCGGGAAGGGGGTATTCCACTCAACAGGGTTTATGGCACTGATGCTTTTGAGTATCCAAGGTTAGACGCAAGGTTCAATCAAGTTTTTAACACAGCAATGACCAATCACACCACTATAGTGATGAAGAAGGTTCTGGAATGCTACAAAGGTTTGGAGAACATAAAAAGGCTTGTGGATGTTGGTGGTGGTCTGGGGGTCAACATCAACTTGATCACTTCCAAATACCCTCATATCCAGTGTATCAATTTTGACTTGCCTCATGTCATAGAACATGCTCCTTGCTATCCTGGTATGAACTTTACACATTCTAATCCTGTGGTCTTGGAAAATTGAAAAACAAATGCTTGCAACAAGTTTTCTTCTTCTTTTTAAGACAGAATTATTTGGGAAAATTTATGAGTTTTACTAAATAGCATAAATAGTGTCTACTGTCTAATTTCTTTGTTTATTAACATAAGTATGCATGGTTTCCTGTACGTAACATGTATGCATGGGAAGGCAATTGAAAATTTTAAATCAATGTATATGTATAATTACTTTTATTTTTGAGATAAATAAGTATAATTACTTTAACTACAAGAGAGGTTGACATAATTATTCTAATATTTTATGAGAGATGCTAATATATATACTTATGATGCTTTTTTCGTTCTCTTAGACTTTTTTTTACCACTGTATTATATTATGAGTATGATATATTTATTAATTTTTTTTATAAATAATCTTTGTTAAAGAATCTATTTGATCATCTCTAATAAGATATTTTCTTTTAAATACTTTTTTTTTTCATTTATAAAAACTTGAGTCTGAAATTTTGCTAAAAAATTCAGTTCAGTTTAGTTATATTCTTCGGAATAACCACATGTTGATTCTTTCTGAATTACTATCATAAAAATAACAATTTATAATGTAAGATTAAGTATACCATTGATTAATGGGGTCGGTGAAGGAGAACAATTTTTCCATTATTTGGATTATACAACTAGCTAGTAACTTTTTGAACTTATATCATAGCCAATAAACATATACTTGATAATTCACATCCTACCATCAAGCTTGAATCTTTCATGGTGGGACGGACACATGAGCATATGCAATGGTTACAAAAAAAACTTTAATATAATAAACTTTTGACTTCACTTCACTCCACATTTCTTTGAGATGTTTGACCTTTTGCATTTCTTGTAATTAGAAGAGCAATCAGAAAATAAACTAAACATAAAAACAGTTTCTAACTAAAATTTCTTGGACATGGATTTAGCTTTCAACATATATTTAGTCATATTAAGAAGGAAAAAAAAATCTCTCTACTACTTACTCCATTCTATTGACTATTGTGGATTTCTAACAACCGTTAGAGGACAACAATATATAAACTTTTTGAACTGCCATTTTAGTAGTTACAACTCCATACTAAGTACTTATTCTGTGCCAGCACTTATCAATGGAGAATTGAAGACATATGTTGTTGAACGTGTGTTAGATGTTGTTAAGGTAATTTTGATTTTTAATTTGAATTAGTTATTGCGCTGTTAGTGAATAAGTCGGTTTCAAAATTTTAAATTGATTTCTGATTTTGTTTTTGAATTATCAGTAGGCAATAATAATTTCTAAAATAATAGAGCATGATGTTTTATTTTAGTTATTTAAATATATTTAAATATGAGGCTTATTTAATAAAAAAAAGGTGTGTTAACTGTTTCAAATTAAACTTACATTGTTTTCTAGGGTTGAATTAAGTCAAAATTGACTTATTGATAGTGGTTGTACTAACCACATGACAAACAACAAAGATTTATTCAAGGAACTGAGAAATATAAGCACATTAATTGAAGATTCAAATTGGAAATGACAACTTCATCAATGTGAATGGAAAGGGAACTATAAAAATCTCAACCAAAAGAGGTACAAAACTCATTTAATGTGTTGTATGTTCTTGAGATTGATCAAAATTTGTTGAGTGTTGAATAACTAGTTGAGAAAAGTTATAAAGTGTTGTTCGAAAACAAAATTTGTTTGATTAAAGATGTAGAAGACAATAATATTCTCAAAGTAAAAATGAGATGAAAAAACTTTGCTTTAAATCCATTGGAGGAGAAACAAATTGTTTTTTAATAAAAGAGAATACTACTAAATTGTCTCACAAAAGGCATAAACATGAAGAAAAACAAGCAAATTCTAAAATAGAAGCCCCTAAGTTCCAAAGAAATTCAACTAAAGAAAAATTTGCAACTATTGCACAAGAGCATACAAACAAGAAGATACACTTGAGGGAGAAAGATGAAAGAATTGAGTAGAATGAGAAGTGTTTAAAGTCCTTGACTAAGAACCTAAAAACTGAAAATGTGAAGGCTCGATCACATGTAAAGGAAGTAATAGTTTTTTTTTAACAATGTAAATCAACAGTTGAGGCAATTTTATTTTTAATTTGAATTGGTTATTGTGTTGTTAGTGAATAAGTCAGTTTCAAATTTTAAATTAGTTTCTGATTTTTATTTTATTTTTAATTATCAATAGACACAATTTCAATAAGAATGGAACATGATCTTTTATTCAATTATTTAAATGTATTTAAATATGAAAGTTATTCAATAAATAAAAAAAAGGTGTGCTAACTATTAGAAATTAAACTCATGTTATTGACTCTTATTTTTTCTTCTCTCCTTTTTTGTTCAAATTAAAATCAACATGAACAATTCCTTCCCAAATTATACTCTTTTTCAATTTACACGTTATATATATTTTAGTAGGATCCTCACTAACTCCCAAAGAAAATGAAATAGATTAATATATACAATGATAAGGTTTCCTTCAAATTCATGAAGTCATCCATGCTTGCATTAGATGTTTTTTCTTAACTTTGAAACCACAAAGGGATAATTGAAGAAATGATATCTACTTGAAGTAGAATGATTATTACAAGAGTTACATTTATTTTCAGGCTAGATTACATCACATGCGATAAAGTATGGTCAGGAAGCTTATTACGACAAGGTTGGATCTTCAATAAAATACTGCAAGACAGATCTCTTTTGTATGAACAGAATCTAAGCATCAATTCCTCACTCTTTTAGCTGCTTCCAAGTATTTCGCTATATGTTTCCTTTACCTTTCGTAGAAAAGCTTCCCTGTAATTGTAAGCAAATTATTGAAATTAAAACATTTATCATGAAGTTGATTCGTTGAACCAAATTTCAATAAATTATTCAACGTAATTCGGCTCTACCTGTCTGGCTTGAAAACGAAGTTCTTGTAAGCAAACCACTGCAAAGAAAGACAAATTGAAGATGAATAGATAGATAGATGTTCCTAAACCCCAGGAATGCAAGGAATCTATTTTCTAAAAATAAAAAATAAAAAATTAACTACTATTGTTCCTTTCCATTGTAAACAGTTCTGCCTTACTCTGATTACTTAACAATGTAAATATATATAGTATCATACGAGAGTTAAAATATAGAATACTATGTAAGAAGCAAATTAATTAAGGGAAAGTGTTCTTATCCAAGTATCTGATGCAGTTGATGGCAACAGTAAAATTGAGTGGACTTACCCCAGTGTAGCCAATGCCTACGACCTCAAGAAGCCCAGGAATTAAAGGAAGCCTATCAATTGCCTGTTATGAGTGACAATCATTAATGTTAACAACAAAGTATTCTATTGTCAGTTGTAGGTGCCAAAACACATACTTAATGATGATCAGATAATGCAAATTAAGCATTTAAAAAGTAAATAAATAGCGTACTGAGATCATCCCAGCTGAGCCCACCAATGCAACCACACCAGCAACGGCAAGTGAACTCACTGCATATTTATCTTCAACTTTGTCCCACTATACGTAGCCAACTCAGCAGCAACACAGTAAGTGTAAGTAACAACTAACAACAGAGATCGACATACACATTAATTAGTTGATCAGAGAGAGATCGATCCTTACAGCTTCTTGAATAGTCTTCACAATCTCTGGGGTCTCGGCAATAGCGAGGTCAGTTGTGGCGGCAACTTCTGCTGCGGGTGCCTCTCTTGTGGTAGCCATTGCGAAAACATTGCGAGCAAGCCTACGACCTGAAAGAATCAAATTATTAGACGACAAAGGCGTTTTTTTAATTTTTAATAAATTGATTGACTCACAGAAAGCAGTGGTCTTCCAAGGACGAGTCTGAGAGTGAAAAGGTGGAGGGGGGAGAGTGGGAAGGGTGACACATTGTCTTGGAGTTGGAGGCTTGGCATCAACAAGGGTGGATGAAGAGGATATAGAGAGAGTAGAGGCCATCCCTGCAACTTTGTTCTGTTAAGGATTCTGAGGCCCCCAGGGAAAGAATATAGATTATGTTGTTCAGATATTTATTTTCCCTGTGTGTTTCTAATTTTTCTTGGCTTATCAATGTCAATGCTGTTTCATAATCTGCCACAGCTTCAAGTGCTGAACCACTCATTTCTTTTCATTCTAGATAATGTGTGATGACATGGCTGGAAGATAGGGCTTTTATGGTTTTTCATTGGATAGGAGGTTCCTGCTTGCCCTTTATGAAATCAAAACTTTTCTAGATGCTTATATATTTCTTACAAGGGTAAAATTAATCATGCAAAAGTATCTCTTTTTTTTTTATATATATATATATATATATATATATATATATATATTAAAGACTTGATTTTAGCTTTTTGACTATTTTCTGGGTAAAAAACGGCAGCACAAAATATCTGATATAGGTCAATTTGCTGTGCTGGGAATGAGCAGGGTTAGAGGATACAGAATTCTCCATTCTATATATTATATAAAACACAGTTGGACTGGATCTGTCAGTACACTTAACACATATTGATTCAATTAAGACTCATATAAAATCATAAAATATAATAAAAAAATAAACAAATCTAAACATTAATCAAATCAAAAAATTAATTAAGGCTATAAAAAATTATTAAATTACAATTATCATACATTTTTTCACCAATTCAATTTAATTGTGGAACTTACAAATTTCTTTGTATTATTCATTCATTCTCTAGTTCTTTCTCGGTCTCCTACATTCAATTGTGGTACACGTTTATTTGTATCAAAACAAGAGATCATATATGACATCGATATTCCTCTAAATTTCAACTTTTTTTTTTTCATTTGCATAATGTTTTTAAAACATTCAACCTTATAAAAAAATTCTTCTCTAGGAAGATCAGTTTCAAAAGTTATGAGTGATTGGAATGATCAGTATGATCTCACAACAAAGACTCCAATTGACAACAACAAGATTATTTATCGATGTATGTTAAAAAACTAATAATTTTTTCATTTATCATGTTACCAATTTCAACTAGTGACTAATAAGACTCAACTCTGGAATTTGGTCAAAAAATAATTGTTGGCTCAAAAAATACACAGGTAACATAATCCATTTATATTTTTTAAATTATTTATGTTTCTCTAACATAATTTTAACTATTTTTTTAATTGGTAGCAAACTCAATGATGTAGTTTGGAGTGACCACCATCTTAATAGATTATGCATTTTTGAGATTGTAATCGGTTATTATATTTGTTTTTTCATTGTATTATAGGTTTGAGCAGTTAATCTAACTCATCATTTCTTGCATTTTTAGGAGTTTTTCTATTGGAGATAAAATATAGACATTGAATTTTATAAAAAAAACTCAAGTATCCTACAAAGGTATACAAATTTTTTGCATAGATCGTATGAAGAATATTATTGAATAATTTTATTTGTCTTTAATTACAAATTCTATTGTTTTTATTTTTTGAAGGGAAACTACAAATCACCCTGAAATTTAATCGTTGTTCGGTCTCCCAATAAATGAAGAATTTGATATTATTAATCCTTAGAAAATTTGTAACCATATTATTTTTCTTATCTTTTAATGTATTGAGAAATAAGTTTTTGGCTTATTATCCAAGCACTACACGATTTCTGGTAATACAATAATTATTTTTTCATTAATGAAAAAATTGGCATTGAGAGTGTGTTTAAATATTTTAAAATATATAATGTGAATAGATTAATTTAATCAAATTTACAACTTACCTTATTTATTTTAAATGGATATGTAATATTGTAGAAAAGATATAAAAAAATTGGGTTTGAACAAATTTTGTTTAAACCTTATTATTAAAAGGATATTTCCCTACAACAAATTGATTACTTTAAGTTTCCATTCTTTTATATATTGAAAGGTAAATAAGTGATCAGCCACCTATCCTAATAATTTGGTCACATTTATTACTTACCTTATTTATTTTTAATTGATATATAATATTGTAGAAAATATATAATAAAAAATTAAATTGAATTTGAATAGATTTTATTTAAACGTTAATGTTAAAAGGATATTACCCTACAAGAAATTGATTGGTTTCAAGTTTTCATTATTCTATTAAATTGTACACTTGACCCTTACTGTTGCACATGATGATAGGAAGGGGGCATGAGGGATTTGAGCACAGTGAGATGGTCGTTCATTTGGCGTCGCCTGTCATTTCCAAATACTCATCAAGGAACTGCAAGGAGAGAGCAGCAATATTATTAATTAGATGCTTTCCAAAAGAAGCAACAGAGATATGCATGCATGCAGTGTTCCGTTAATAATGGAAAAAAGAGGGACGGCAATAGAATGTGGACAAAGGGTAGATAATAGCTAGATTCATGTATTTGCAGGAAATAACACAATACATTTAATGCAAGGAAGGGAACAAGTATAATTATTAATTAATAATATAGGAATACTGAATATAAGAATTACATACACAGGAAGTGAGGGGTCCTTGAAACCTCTCCATTCAGGCTGAGTAGTGATCCAACTATGTCTTAAATTCTTTGTCTCTAACCCACTCTGCGACTCTGACCAACATTCCGTATGCTGATACTACTAACAAAGGAATAGTAATAAATGTAATCCCCAGGAAGCACAACATATCTACCCCCATCAATATATAGAATGTGTAATAAATGCTATATATTGAGGTTAGAGAGAGAGAGATAGGGTTCAAAGTTGAATCAAACAGGTGAGTTAACCTAACATAAGGAGAAATGGGGGTAGGAAATGAAAGGTGGAATTCTCAAGTGGGGGTTAGAAGTATAGATGGAGATGAAAATGTAAACTGTGATAGGTTGCAGTTGCAGCAGGGAGAGAGAAACAGGGGGGTGATTGTCTGGTTTGCTTGTCCCAACCATTATTGGCCCTACCAGTTTTGTCAAGCCACTCTCGATCTCATGAACAATTATTACATGATTTTAACTAACTCTTATGACACTTAGTTAAATGTTGATTATTTTTTTTTGGTATATTAAAAGATTCAATTAACATGCAGTGGTCCGAAATTATATAATGAATCGTCGATCTACATGCAATGCAAGGAAGAAAAAAGGCCTTGGAAAGGTTTCTATGGATTGTGTCAACTCTACTGTGTTCATTCTTATTTACCTTGTACAGCCACTGATCGCGCATGGGGTAGCTGCAACAATGCTGCAAGTACAAAGCCAACAAGATAGAGTGTTGTGTTGCTGAACTCTTTGATACCATTGCATTGCAGCAACCAAGATGACAGCAACACTACGGTCAATTACTATCCCTCCCACATGATTCATTTTAACCTTAATTATTACCATTTCATAAAACCCAAAGTCTGAACTTGTTTTTTTTTATTAATGTTAATGTAATTTACTGTACCAACTACTCAATTTCATCATCGAAACCAAGTAAATTGCAAGTGGAATTAGAAGTTGATAGAAAATAAATTATATATATTTTTAACTAATCTTAAATAGCTAAGATGTGTACCAATTGAACTCTATAGCCTTAACAACGCATTGGTTTATCCCAAAAAAAAAAAAAAGAAAGAAAAAACCAATGCACTGCAGCACGAATGACCTGCAAATTAATCTGAGAAATTATATTTTTACAACGTTTCGTACATTTCGTACGATATAAAAGATAAAAGTAACTGAAGTCTTGGTATTATATATGTTAAATTTTATCTACCCTATTGGATTATATGTTATCAAATAGGTATTTAATTTAAGTCCAGCAATTAAGCAATCTAAGACTTTTCAACAAATACTTATAAGATTATTGAAGCAATGAAGGCAAATAAAGAGAAAAAATGATTTCTTCTTATAAGATTTTTTTAAACTCTTGCCCAGTTTGGACAAAATGACCCTAAAATATATTGACAATTTTCATAAAACACCATATATAACATTAGGGTAAACTTATAAGGCGAAGCTACTGCAGAGCTGAAGTCTGAACAGTGAACAATTTATTGTTGCAGTTGAGTTAATGAGAAGGGCAGGTTAGTTAAAACTTGTGTTCAAATAAACGCCCCCAGTAAGGCATGCAGTAATATGTACGTTTTCATGTGACACACAGAATTTGTCAATAACAGAATCCAAAACGCAGTGGCAGCTGCTCATGATCATGATCAACTGGTTGGTGGGCAAAAGAACCAAAAGGGTGTTTTTTTTAAAAAATATTTACCGATAAGGTGCGCTTTCAAAACTATTTACAAATCTGGTTTGGGAGGACAATTATTTACAAATCTAGTGCTGTGCAACATGCCTAATCCAGGCATGTTGCAGTGCACCAGACCCCCCCTTCCCAGTTCCTTCGCGTATTGGCTTTCTGTGCTTTTTGACTCTGCTAAACTGTCATCATTCTGGTTTTTTTTTTTTGTTTTTTAATAGATTTTTGAAGGGTTTAGGGTGTTGGAAATCTTCAACAGTTCCCAGTTGGCTTTCTGCTGACCCCGCCAACAAGAAGGGTTGTCATCTGACTGCGAAGGATGAGCCATATCCAACATAGGGTGGGCATTTATGTTGCAGCAGCACCATTTTGGTAGATTAGGACCCCACGCTCCGCAGGTCCTTCATATCTTGGCTTCCGGTGTTCTCTGTCTCTGCTAAACTGCCTACCATTCGAGT
>PYAF01004908.1:300521-315468 GCA_007407185.1 Glycine tomentella
TGAGACATATTAAGCAATTTCAAATAGTTTTAACATATATAAATAAATAAATCACCGTTATTAATATGTGTGCTATAACCTTAACAACAAATAAAAAGAGACGTGGAAAATAATTGTTAGTATCTTATATACTTATCATAAATGAAAGAAAGAATAAAAGTCGTTTTAGAAAGTTAAAAAATTAATAAATAAAACAAAGATATTAATGATATTTCGTTATTCGTCTACTGCTTAAAATAGATAAATAAAAAAGAATAATTAATTATTCATCAATTATTTGATCATCTCTAAAAACCGCATCTAAGCAACAGAGCATAATTCATCAGGGGAACTACTTTACTGCATTAGCTTAACGAATTTTATTTTAAGGTAACAATTGATGCAAATGTTAAAGTGTGGACCAAATAAGTTCTAAAGCGTGCTTCATGTGGGGTTATGAAGAGAAATGAAAATGTTGAGTGTAGTACTAGAGAAAAGCGAGCGTTAATTACTTTAGTTTGTTAAAATGGATTAATTATTATTAAATTAGATTTAAGTATGCAAGAAATGCGGTATATTACATCTGGTAGAAGACTTGATATCAATTAATTTCTTATGTTAGAGTTTAAAAGGCCAAAATCGATTAATCCATTCCCACATTGCATACAAATAAGTTACAGTTTCTTTCCCTAGCTAGTAAATATATATAAAGAAAAGAGTGAAAATGGGACATAACTTATGCTTACACCTATGGCTTTACAAAAGCATAGCAGTTTCTGCACCAAGTGCCCTGCCTTGAGTTCAAACTCACAAACATGGACTCCAAACCCAAGTGGCCAGTGCCATTGCTAAACAAACCCAAATGCAAACTCACAAATACATTAATATAATTGCTGATTAGAAAAGAAAAATAAAAGAGAGTAAGAGTAGCAGCACATTATTATAGTGAACAGAGGAGGGTCATATTATATAAATGAGAATCATAGATCGACATCGCAGGGTGTAACTCCGAGGAGAGGAACTTGACCCACCAAGCCTTTCTTCAAACCCATCAAAACATCGCACTTAACGTAGAGTCCATAGTGCGCAGTTTTGATGGCCCCAGCCTTCCACCTCACTCTGCCCTGAAATATCAGCCTCAGACCCACCACCCCATAAGCCTCGTCCACCGCCAGCCCGTGAGACACCTCCCCCGCCACCGGAAACAGCGTGCCTCCGATCACCGGCGACACCGACACCGAGCTTCGCTTCTCCTGGTACAGAGGCGGCAGCAGAACCTGCGGCGTTATGGCCTGGTTCCTGTACGAGACAAAGGCGGAGAACCTGTCGTAGTAAATGGAGACACGCCTGTTCGGGTTCTTTATGAGGACGGAGAACTGCATGGTGCTTGACATCAGCGGTGGGGTGGTGCTGTTTAGGTCGTAGACGGCGGCGCCGATCACCTTGAAGCGCGGCTTGTGGGGACGGTAGACCAGCCAGAGGACTAGGAGAGTGACGCCGGCTAAGAGGAGGAAGATGGTGATGCCTGTACACACTGCGCGTCTTGGATCACCGGAAACTTTGTCCTTTGACATATTTTAGTATTTTGCTATGTCGCTGTGGGTGTTTGTTTAAGAGAGATGGGAGCTCAATATAGGAGAGGAATCTATGAGGAAAGTGTTACATAATTTTACTTCACTTCACATTTTTTTGCTTATATACACGTGTAACCCGGGTGTTTCTGAATGAAATAAAATATAAATCAGTGGAAGATGTGTTTTAAAATGGAATAGAGAAAAAATATAAATTTATTAGATGATTAAATTTATTGTTATCTTTATATTTTAATGATTTACTTTTAGTCTTTTTCATTTTTCATTTCCTTTCTTCTTTGCTTAGATAGAGAGCCAGTTTGTATAGCAGCATACCTTCCTTATATGCTTTTAACAGTTATTCGCTCCACACTTGATTAGTCAGCGTTTGCTGGGGACATGATAACTGGCACACCAGTTCTAAACCCAATTCACATACCAGTTGAACAACCAAACCCTTGGGACCTTCTTCAACCCCAAGATGTGATGAGTCGAACCCCCCTCACCCCCTAAAGTGGTAAAGAAGGACTCTTTTGGGTCTTATTCTATTTCCGACAAGATATATATATATATATATATATATATATATATATATATATATATATATATGGCATTTGTTTTAAACAGCTATTTCACTTTTCTTTTTTCTCTCTCTTACTATTAACTCAGTTAATGTACATTTTAATTATCTACTCTGTTTCTTTCTTTCCTATCAAACAAAGCGTAAAATCTTCCATAGAAAAAATTACATCTATATTGTATGTGCAAGGTTGTCTTTCCACGAAAGATGAAATCTCATAATGACTCCTATATAAAAAAGTAAATACAAGCTATTTACAATGTTTCACATAAAATTTCGTTCCATAACAAAAACAATAAAAATATATATTATTAATAATCATATCCTATAATTAACTATCCCCAAAACAAAAGATAAATCAATACTAATTCATTAGTAACAAATATAAAATCTTAAGTTTAATTAAATCAAGTGCCTCATTTAATTTCTTCACAGGTAAGCTATACAATTAGCTTTCATGCTGCTTATGTCAGATGATACCAATAGTCAAACCTATAATGAAAATCGAATGTGGAACCAACAAAGTTCACCCTTTCCTTTTGCAGTTTGTGTTTACAAACAGAAAGAATAATTTCCTTTTTTATTTTGGCATGTGGGGCAGGTGATGATGCTTTAAAAAAAAATATCTCGAAAATAAATGAAGCACCTAAAGAGAACAAAAGTAGAGCAGGACGGCGACCGGAAACAAAAACTAAAGAATGAGATGTGGCTCAATTTGACTCCTTTGGCCGACATATGGCTAAGCTTAAACTAGAAAAATGAACAGTTTACGCATGCAATGAAAGAGAGATGAGATAACAAGTGATTATGTGTTTTCACTTCAATTATACAAATGTTTGGTTCCGTTTGGACCATGTGCCTCGTCAGATCCTACAGCAAACTCATCATACTGTTTGTCCCACACTGGTATGCACGCGTCACATACAATTTAGCTATACACATCACACATGTTCACACTATTTATGCATTCGGTGCAAAACCGCTGCCCTGTTTTCATCTAGGATTACTCTTGTATAGTATATGGATATGGATGTATTTGCAACCGGAACCAAGGGTTCTCCAAGTTCCAACAAACCAAGAAAATGCTTTCTGGAGTATATCTCACCAACACTCTTGGCGACCATTTCAGATGGAATTAATGAAACACGTAGAAAGAGAGGAATCAGGAAAAAGAAACGTGAATTGCATGAACGGTCAGGGGGGACCATGATCGCATAACATACAAGTACTTTCACAAATCATAAGGGAACTTCAGAGGCCAATAGTTTCAACGTGCAACGTTCCAGGAGTCTTAAGTAGTGACTACTGCGAATCTCATACATATTGGCAATATACTGATGTTAACTAGATTCTCTGGATAGTCCAACTAAAAGGATGCTCAAATGCTCAATGTAAAGATTAAAGAAAGATCGTTTGATTGCAAACCAGAGATGCTTGCCGAGATAAAAAAAAAAGGTATTTCAATCTTTCAAGACCGAAGCATACTGCCTATATAACGATAGCCCTATATTAGTATTCAATCAAGAAAACATATACACGGGGTAAAATCAAAACTTCGAATCAATCCTACTAAATACTTACAATCCTACATTCTAAGAGACAGCCAATATAACAAGCCAGAAGAAAATACTAACAACGCTAAGAGGAAACATAATTTCACCAGACAAACTAGACCCTACAGTTAATCCTTGTCGAGAGAGGCAAATCAGTTTTGGAAGTCAGACTGTAATTCAATGAAGGTAACTTGAAACAAAACAATTTCAGGAACCACCACCCACATCTGCTACTGTATGATCATCTTGTACTTGGCGAACAAACTGCCCTTTCACCCGGGGGCGCTGCTCTGCCAATCTCTTCCGGCTTTGATATCGCACCTGTGCAAGAAATTTGAATAATGAGCATTTGAAAAAATCTTCCTAATATTTATGTCTAAGCAACTAAGACAAGAAATTAACTAGATTCAAGATGGTGAGATTTTAAGAATATGCTACAGGACTTTCCAAATTGACTAAAACCACTGATTGCATTAATCATAAATTAATGAAGTTTCAAATCCTAAATTCTGGTAATTTCAGGAATACATGGCACCAAGTAATTGCATGAAACCTCAATTGTACATTTACCCTTAGAGCTACTACCATAAATATTTTCTGAGCAACTCTTTCAGAAGCAGTGATAGCATGGATGCAATACCTTTTTCTCATAGCATCTGTCTTTCCGTTTCAGTCGAAACTTTGTTAGAGCTGCTTCTCGTTGGCTTGTGCGATGAGAATCTGTCCCTATGAATCCATCATAACTGCAGTGACCACTATCAATAAAACTTCCATGGCTCACCTTGGCTACCTTAGCTGAAGTAGCATTTCCATCACTTCTGCAGCCTATGCTTCTGTATACACCACTACTATTATGAATTGCTGAGTCGTGGAAAAAACTAGTACCAGCACTCTGACTAGCATCAGGAGAGTCATGTGTCTCACAATCCATATTGCTTTGATCATTTACATTTTTATCAGAAGCATGGGTTGCATCTTCCGACCAGTGATGACGTTCTGAGTTGTGACTTTGAGGATTGGACTGGGAGGAAGTGCTTGTGGGAAATGGAGAACTCTCTTTCTGGCACACAGATTTTGGAGTCCGTATGGGATGGATACCTGATTGTGCATAAAGCATAGAAGCGAAGACATTTCCAATTCCTGTAGACTTGTGATCAGAAGTAACCCCTGTAGCAGGAAAATATCCAAGTTGACTGTTTGGTAATTTTGGATCAACTTGTCCAGACTGACCAATGACTGGAGTAATGATTTTCTCCTGATTTTGATTTTTTCCACCATATTGATGAGAAGTAGATGCATTTTCTGAGAATTTGTGGGATTCATGAGAACTCTGACTGGAATTTGTTAATTTAGCAGCGAAAGTTGATGGTGTTGGAAAAAGGGGCTGCAACAACTTACTACTACTATACCTGCATATAAGGATTTTATCACATCATCAGAAATTCTCTGACTTATTTTTGAGAAGTGCAAAAGCAAACATGCTTTGGAATGCAAGAATTGATACTGATTTCTTGACCTAGAGAAAAAGTACAGTTATGTATAGGTCAGCACACCCTCCTCCCCTCCTCCAAAAAAAAAAAATCAGGCTTTCAAATTTTGGGAAGTACTATTTAAATTGCTGATGACTGAGGATAAAACACAACAATATATCTGGTGTCAATTGTTTTAGTCCATATGATATCACCATTTAGTCAGCTTTTAACACCATTAGTCTGACATGTAGAACAACATAAGCAAAAATAAGAAAGACACTAGAAAGAACATGTATAAAACAAATTATAGAAACCAAAGATAAACTTCATCTTGCTGAATGTTACTTTGTTAGAACAAGGAAAGCTTTGTACAACACCGATCTTCAGTACTTCAATAAGAATTAAAAAATCAAAACCAAATAGTGAACTCACCTAGAAAAGGCAGAAGCATTTGAATGGTTCAATACTTGCCTTTCCTCAGATGCAGCTTTACATGAGCTTCTGGGAAAATCTCTTCTTCTTAAAGAAAGTTCCAATTGTGTATCAAAATCAAACTTGGCAGTGTTACCACTACTGAAACTACATTTTTCATCAGTGCTCTTTGGAAGATTCTTGAATGTAGCAATCAAGTCAATGGCCCCAGTAGAAGGATCTACCAGTTCATCACTGCATCCATGAATATCTGTATTAATTTCAGGATTGGATTTGATCAACTCTATTCTTAGAACTTCATCTTGATTTTTCCTTTCATGGCATTCATAGCCTTGACCTAGCCTTAAACCTGTTGGTTTAAAAGTTTTGTTGCACCTTGAATCTTCTGATATAAACAGTGATTTCTCTGCAATACAAGCTAACTGTCACTAAGAAACAAAATAAGGGTAAAAAATTTGAGCAAAAGTAAAAAATAAAAGAAAGTTGCAGACCTCCAGCTTCATCATTATGCTTATCTGATTCCCTTTCACATTTGGTAGAGTTTTCATGCTTCACTGTGTCAATATTGCTCAAATTTGAAGAGCTCTTAAGCTGCGATATATCCTGCATATTTTCCAAGTATGCACTCTCAGCTTCCAAAAATGGCGATGTACAAGTGCTCTGCACAGGAGTTGGCAAAACATGCAGTTTCTATGTGAAATTTCATGAAGCCAGCCTAACCTATAAAGGAAAATTTCCCAAGTTGGGAGAGAGTGGCATCATATTGTACAAGGGATTCTAGGTTTATATCTTTGTATGTTTCTGAGGTCAAGCAATGAAAGTGTAGATAAAACTTCAGAAATTAAATCAGGATAATTAAAAGTTAACAGCTGTTTCACACCTAACACGCTGAAATCTGAGAAATTGACACAGTGGAGGTTTAGGGGCCGGGGGAGGAAAAACTTACTTGAGCCTCACTTGTTTTCTCGCTGCATTCACCATTTTTTGGTGTAGAAGCCACAGAACCACTAGAGGCATTGCTTGCAGCTTGGTTTTCTGCAGCAAAACCAAGTTCAATCTCTGGTAGAGTAAAATTTTGAGGGAGCCTGCTTATCTGTATAAAAAATATAAAATTGAAATAAGAAAAGAAAAGTAAATATAAGTCAAATTAGTAATCCCAAACTAACAGACAAAAGAAATATCAGAAGGTTGCCAG
Source organism: Glycine tomentella (assembly GCA_007407185.1). Lineage (NCBI taxonomy): Eukaryota > Viridiplantae > Streptophyta > Magnoliopsida > Fabales > Fabaceae > Glycine > Glycine tomentella. The sequence continues at coordinate 307,304 of PYAF01004908.1, forward strand.
AATAAAATTGAAGAATATGACATACGGCGTGCCTTCTCCATACATGCTGCCACAAGTTTCTTAGCTCATTCTTGCGAACAGGTTTTATAAGAAAATCAGCTGCACCTTTTAACATGCATTTGAATACCATGCTAACGGAATCATGAGAAGACATCACTGCAAAACCATAAGGAGTTGAGACAAATTTAAGTCCATTAGCCACATCTAACTACTAATAGTTAAGGCCACACAGTACCAAGTCAACACATACTTATGATGGGAATGTTTTTGCAAATGTCATGCTCCATGATTAAAGTAAGAAGTGAAAATCCAGATATTGATGGCAAATCCACTTCTGTTAATATGAGATCTATGTCAGATGGTTTGTTCTTCAATGTCTCCCATGCCTTTAAGCCATCACAAAATGCGACAACTGCATGTGAAAATTACCATTAAGAAGTTCATAAGCATCTTGAGCTTAAAGATAAATTCATCTTTCACACACTAGCTTGGAAGGAATTAACATATACAGTGCCTACACAATACATAAATCAAACACCTTTCGTAAATATTTAATTAAAAAAAATTATTTAGTGCATGTGCACTGTGATTAGTTTTTTAAAAAAAAAAAAAACTTAAATTAAGCTTCTAGGTCGAAAGGTCATTTTGAAGATTGATTTTCTCATAACAAAGTGAAGGTGGATCATGTTCTTCATGAAGCTAATTCACGCGTGAATTACTTGGCTAAGCTGGGCATGCTAGAAAACGACCACGTAAAGCTGTAAGTGGATCAAACCAGATTGATAGCCAGTTAGATCAAACCTCTAAAACTGTAAGTTCAGAAACCCTCTCCAACCGTTCCTTTCCCCTGATTAACGAGTGCCGTTACCTTGATCCTCGTCTCTCGAAAATAACGCTGTTGGGGTTTTATCCATTTGTTGCTGTTATGTTTGACTTACTAATTAATATATTTGTGGTGAAGAAATTGGATGGCGTTAGAGATAAATAACCTCAATGTTTTTCTCCACGATTCTACCGTACATGCATGGATAACAAAAAATGCAGTTCAATGGGGTATGACCTCAAAAACAAGAAACACTGCTTTCCTCGTTGAAGGAGAAGTGAATTTTTCAAAACGTTGTTATTGAATTATTTACTTGTGTTCTATTATTAAACATGTTTAAGAGGAAAGAAAGGTGGTCTTAATTTCCTTCAGAAACATATTTAAAGAAGAAAAGAAAAGAACCTTTGTAACTGCATTTACGGAGAAGAGCAGCAATGATGTGTCGAGTAGAATCATCAGCTTCGACAAGCAAGACCCGAAGCACCATCCGAGGCAGAAAGCGTTCCCACTGAACCGCGGAGGCATTGTTGCTCTGTTCCTCTGGCGACTGCATAACACCCTTGTCACCCGCCACTTCACCCATTTTCAAACAAGCTGCTGCTGAATTAATCCAAAAAAAAAAACACCACACTATAAAGGCAACAAATGCCAAAGCCCTAATTGGACGCAAAGAAAAGAAAGAAGAAGGAAAAGGCACCTCATGCTTAGTCATAAGTTGAACAGTGAAAATATCTGAAAAGTCCGCTAAATTGAGTGGAGGAAGAGAGAGAGAGAGAATTTCGCAATATTGAAACCGCCTTCAACGTCGCCTTACAACCGCGAAAATCTAACAAAATATCTTCTCATGCCAATGTGAATCTCACAAGTCTCAAGTCTCATCCCATTCCGTCCCCTGATGACGTGTCCCATTCTCCGCCATCGGTTTTTGATTTTCCCCTACTCCACTGGGATCCACCCAGTAGACACGTGCCTCCTTCTCTTTCCTGGATACTGGGTGACATCTCAACACAATCACATGACTAGCATGAGGCATGACTTTAACAATGGAAGATATTTTTGGCCCAGAATGCCACGTCAGTAATGCTCCTGGTGGCCACTCTGACACGTGGAACGCTCCTGATTCTGTGGCTCTCCCCCGTCTGTCTCAGTTTCTTCTCCTGAGGCATCCACCCACCACACCACCACCGCATCTTTTTCTTCAATCATGCTCAATTCTCTCTCTCTCTCCGTTACATTTGTCTCTCCTACCACTTGTTTTCTTTTTTAACATTTTTTTCTTTCTTTCCCGCAACTTCTAACTGAATGTACGTAACCCTTCTCCACCTTCTGTTTGACTCACTTCACTAACAAATGTGCCAATCATCTCATCAGTGGCCCCGCTATGGTTTCTTCCATGAGACAAATTGTTCGGTAAAAAACCATTTGGAAATAACAAAAATGCTTAAATTTCTTAATCTACTTTAAATATATATGAAATGTTTAAAGGTCTTTTGTATTTATGTATTCTAAAGTGAATTTTATTAATGTTATTTAAATTATATATATTATGTACTTATTTACTTATATAATCTTCGAATGAACTAATCATCACGTTCAAAGACATAAAATCATGTTGAGCGGGCACGGCTAAAATACAGAAAAAGAAAATATAATGATTTAATCAGTGTAATAGTTTACTTTTTAAAATATAAAAGAGGATGACAAATCTAGCCTTACTCGCGAATATCCAACAACTTATCCCACCTTGGACAATGGACAAGGTGTGCTTTCTCTCCACTCCCAAAAAGCTTGGGAAGAGTTGTACCACATGTTTTGCGAGATACTAACGATCGTTATTTTTTACTTTGTACAAAGAGTTTATTAAGACCTTTTTTGGGTCAATTCTTTTTATTTTACTTTCTACCCCATGTAAAAATAAGGCGTCTGAGTTAATTTTATTGAAGTACTTTATTACTTCACTTTTTAAAGATTACTTGATTAATTCTAGATAAAAGTGATGGAATTAATTCCATATATTTTAATCAAATAAGGGTTAACAACACGCTTTCTAACATACTCTTATTAATATATTTTTATTAATTAAAATCGATTGAAATTATAAAATCAAAAAATAGAGTTATTAAATAGAATGAAAGCATAAAATTTTGTAATTTTTAATAAATATCAACTGATATAAGATAATATATTTAAAGGACTGTATCCAAAAGGTATGTTCCTAGCTATTTTTTTAATTATAAGAACAATAGTTTGTTTTTAAAACTGTATCTGGTTAAGAAATTTTGGTAAATGTCACCATTAAAAATACTGTGAAGTGTCACCGTTGTTGTACCCATTCAACGTGTCCCATTCATTGACGAAAATATTCTAGAAATTGGGCGGGTTTACTTGTAACTTGTAAGTTGATTGTTTGAGTGTATGTAGAAATAATAAAACATTAAATATATGAATTTTTAGAAATCTTTGTGCTCATCACTTAATTAGGTTAGATATAATAATTAAGGATTAGGTACACTAATTAATTTGGGAAAATAAATTTTGACCTTAGAAATTAGGCTTAATTTAAATAAAAAAATTCAAATTACAAACACTAGAATTGGATTTTAAAAGATTGAGATGTTGCTTGTGGTGAAGAGGAAAATGATTCCTACCATGTATTAATTGGTTCTTGTTACAATACTTTACTCTCCATTATTGTTGGAAAATTGAGGGTAAATATCTGAGATATTTACATCAATGAATTATGATTAATTATATAAGTTAATACACCAATGAAACTTAAGATACATATTTATAGATTTTTTTTCTCATTTGTATGATGTTTAATTATTTCATTTTTACTTTAAGTAAGATTTTACTTTACACTTATAATCTAATAACTATTATCAATTCAAGATGACTAATATTTCATTTTTACTCTAAGTAAGATTTTACTTTACACTTATAATCCAATAACTATTATCAATTTAAGATGACTAATATTCCAATAAAAGAAAATTAACATGACTAATACTTGTCGTAGTATGTGGTTGATACTATTTTTTATGTACATATCAAACCTTTTATCAAACCTAATGAAATTTTTTAGGCTTTAGTAGGTCCCATACCTTAATCATTTATAGGTTATTGTTTCTTTTCTTCTCTGTGATTTTTGTGCGATTTAGATGTTTTTAAATTTGCTTCGATAATTTTATTTGATTTCTTTTTCTGGAATAATTTTATTTGATATTAATTGGTACTTGTGATAATTCTCGGTGAGAACAATACTTTACTGTCCACTATTATTACATAATTAATCGGTGCATTTGTCATGATTGATGGTTAATATTTCATTACTATTTTTTTATCCTCAAAAGCCAATGCAAACATTTGGCGTTAGCAGGTTTTGGTTTGAGTGAGACATGAATAAGCAATACTTTTCCTAGTCCTACCATGGCCTCAAAGGATTAAGCCAAACCCAATAAGATTTTTTTGGAGTTTATTGCTACATCCAAGTATGCTTTAGTTGTTCAATTCTTCACCAAACCTGCTCTCGTCCCCTGGAAGCTCAATATAGTTGGGATTCAAATTTTTTTTTTTTTTTTTACGACTACATCTTGCCATTTCCAAAAAAAAAAAAAAGTATGCTTTAACTTTGCTTACTACTTCAGGCGAACGCCAAGTATAAAGTTTATATCATTCGTAATTTAAAGAAAGCTCGTATCAGACTCTTCTTGTTGAAGACAGAAAGAAAGTTTGTTTTATGAAGGAATTCATGTTGATTCCGATGATGTCATATCGCCTATGGAAAGCTCACATGTCATGCTCAATGCTTGATTATGTGAATATATACTAAAATGAGAGGCAAACCAGACCATTTTTTTGACGGGAGTGCCTGAAGCACTGTTTCTTCTTCTTCTCCACAACATGAACATATAGAGTATGTCCAAGTCAATACTCAATACCTCTTCTCATCATATTGCACCTTGTTAGAAGGATATCTTTGCATCCTGGCATACTAGTTCTATCGTGGGATGGTCTTGATGACCTATTGAGCTCATCCTTTCACTTGATGAAACTGCTAATTGGTATTTTATTTTTCTCCAATGCTAAGTTATAGCCAATTTTAATTGAGTATTCACATTTCACCATTAATCAACAACTCCTAAATGAGAGTATCTTCTCGCCATTGCCTTTTAGTTGGAACTTCTAGAAAAAATTTAGCCTCCTAATTTGAAGAAATAGAAAGAATCTTTCTATTCCACCCACATACTTGACTATCCATGAGGTTAGATCTCATCATCCCTTCATTAACATCATTGCAATTTGCAACAAATTAACCATCATGTAAAGTTGGAATCCACTTGCCTTCCCGTATCCTTATCTTCCATCACCAATTTTCCAAATAACACCTTCCTCAACCACAATGTGGGGATAAAATATTTTTCCAAGTATAACTTTTGGTTGCAACAAAAGCTAACATAGTAGGAAACTATCTAGGCTTCAAAACTCTTAACACAAAAGAATCCTTAAAATGAATTATTCTCCACCACTGATCAGGCAAAAGTGATGAGTTAAAAGCTGTGAATGTTCTAAACCAAATAAATTCTCTCTTTTTTTTGTTAGCCTCTTTCAACTTAACCAAACGAATATTTTGTTTCTCAACATCTCCACCTCAATAAAAAAATTTCAACAAGACCAACCTAACTACGTAAAGAGTGTGACAATTACAAACAACCTATGACATATATGTATACATAGATTGGAGACTGGAGTTTGGACCACAAATTTAATCAAAGACCTCTCTCATGTTAGACAGATTTTCCCTTCCACTCTTGAACTTTTTCTAGTCACAATCCCGAACAAGATTAAAACTTGAAATTTCGTTCCACCTATCATAAAAGAAGGCCCAATATGATGCATCACTCTCCACCACTGCCTCTGTTCCAATAATCAATTCAAGTTCATTTACTCGAGCAATAGGCACTTAAGGTTACAGTCTAGGTAGGAAAAAAAAAATTATTTACCAAACAACCAAATTAACATAAAATTTAAAAATCAAATTTTTATTAAATTTGTATTGTTTATTCATAGATTAAATTTAAAGGATAAATAGTCATTTTCGTTCCTAAATGTGTAGAGCGTTGACAAATTCGTCCCTGAAAAATGAAAATTCAAATTTTAGTCCTCAAAGTGTAAAAAGTATGACAAATCCATCATTCTGTTAACTTTTGTCCGTTGCGGTTAATGAAAGAGCCTACGTAACACAGAGGGATGAAAATGTCACCAAAATGATTATCAACATGGTTGCTGAATAGATTTTGGACGAAAATATTAGTAAGTTACCATTAGACCAATATGTCAGTAGTAAATTACCATTGGACGAAAATGTCAATAATTTTCTATTGGACCAAAATGTCAATAATTTTTCATTGGACCAAAATGTCAGTAACTTTTTTGGATTAAAATATTAGTACATTTTCATTAGACCAAAATGTCATTAAGTAATCATTTGATCAAAAAGTCACTAATTTTCCATTGGATCAAATTTTGTTGGACCAAAATGTCATTACATTTCTATTGGACTAATTTGTCATACCCCAAATTTTTTTCATTTAAAGGTAAAATATAATTTAAAGATAAATCTTCCTCCTTTTTTATCGTTACAAGTATAATAATAACATTACAATAATCACTTAAAAAAATAGGGAAATAAACATGTCATAATAGAAAATATCCAAAATAAACATTCATACATTATTGTGACCGATTATTATAATTATTAATCAATATTATGGTTATTATTATGTTTCTTTTAACTTATGTTTGTTTTCCTATTTTATTAAGTGATTATTGTAATGTTATTATTATACTTGCAACAATAAAAAAAAAAGGAGGAAGATTTATGCTTAAATAAAATGAAATTTGGGATATGAAAAATTAATTCAATAGAAACGTATTGACATTTTGGTCAAACAAAAAATTACTCACATTTTAATCCAATAGAAAATTATTGACATTTTAGTCAAATGGTTACTTAATAACATTTTGGTCTAATGGGAATGTACTGATATTTTGATCAAATAGATTTTCATCCAATGATGACTTATTGTGTTAATCGTTTTTGTGACATTTTAGTTCGTACTTTCGTATTACCAGTAACATATAAAAGTTAACAAGTTAATAGAATGATAAATTTGTCACACTTTTTACATTTTTATATACTAAAAGTTGAATTTTCATTTCTTATAGAGAAATTTGTTAGTACTCTAAATATTCAAGAACAAAAATAACTATTTATCTAAATTTAGATGATTCATCTTTTCACAACTGAGAGGAATGTGATTATTCATTATTATATTAAACATTTTCTTAAGCACAAAAGCAAGTAAAAGAACCAACCCATTGTTGGCATGTCCCCTTTCCAGGTTATCCATCAGAAGCGAAACCGAAGAGATGCACAGAGCATTTGTTCGGTCCAAAACCTTAATCAGCATTTCTTCCAATCGCATCTTCTCTTCAGGACCAACATCGTTGAATCCATCGCAACCCCTTTACTTGTACAGCCAGAAGCAACAAGAAGCTTCCCACTCCTCCAACAGCAACAGCGGCAACACCCCATTCGGGTCACCAACTCGAGTCCAGAAGCTAATAGCCTCCCAATCAGACCCTCTTCTGGCCAAAGAAATCTTTGACTTAGCCTCTCGCCAACCCAAGTTCCGCCACACTTACTCCACCTACCTCATCCTCCTTCTCAAGTTGGGTCGCTCCAAACACTTCTCTCTCCTCGACGATCTCCTCCGTCGCCTCAAATCCGATTCTCACCCCGTCACTCCCACCCTCTTCACTTACCTGATCAAAGTCTACGCCGAGGCCGATTTTCCCGACAAAGCCCTCAAAACCTTCTACACCATTCTCCACTTCAATTGCAAGCCTCTCCCCAAACACCTTAACCGCATTCTCGAGGTTCTCGTTTCCCACCGCAACTACATTCGTCCCGCTTTCGATCTCTTCAAGGATGCTCACAGGTACGGCGTGGAACCCGACACCAAGTCCTACAACATTCTCATGCGCGCCTTCTGTCTCAACGGCGACATTAGCATTGCCTACTCTCTGTTTAACAAAATGTTTAAGAGAGATCTTGTTCCGGATATCGAGTCTTACCGGATTTTGATGCAGGCCTTGTGTAGGAAGAGTCAGGTGAATGGAGCTGTTGATCTTTTGGAGGATATGCTTAACAAAGGGTTTGTTCCGGATTCTTTGACTTACACCACTTTGTTGAATAGTTTGTGTAGGAAGAAGAAGCTCAGGGAGGCTTACAAGCTTCTTTGTAGGATGAAGGTCAAAGGGTGCAATCCTGATATAG
>PYAF01004908.1:321830-335145 GCA_007407185.1 Glycine tomentella
TTTGGTAAGCCATTTCAGTGTCATGACACAGAGAACTGTTAGAGACAAGTTTGCACGTCTTACTCAAATGGCAACAATTCTAAATTTAGAAAAGGTTTCTGAGATTCTAGATTTCTGGGGTGAGAACTCTGGACCTATGACCTGGAGATTAACTCCAGCAGAGGTTAGGCGTGTATTGGGTCTGCGAGTTGATTTTAAACCAGAAGCAATAGCTGCTCTGAAGTTGTAATATCCGTTTATATGGTCTCTTCACATTCTTCTTTTTATGGCGTTATTACATCTTCATTCTTACTATTTTTGGTGTTTGGGAAGTTAACATACAGTTTCATTATGCGATTTGCATAAACAAAAGAATAAGCAAGTGTATTATTCAGATTTGTCACCCGAGAGGCCAAGATAGCACGCTTATATACAGAGCATCTTGTGCGAAACTGTCTTTGTTCCTCATTAACCACTTTCTAATTTTTATTTTTGTAAATCATTTTTAAGAGGTTAATGTCTGTTTGGTAAATTTCGTTATAGCTCGTTTACTTCCAAACTTATTTATCGTGTATTTCGCTGTAGAATATACGAATGCTGCTATTTGGAAGATGAATTCTTATTTAAACAATAATGCTGGCTAAGTCCAAAGCATCACTTGTATATCGACGCCACTTTGCATGATAACTTCTGCAAGCACATCAGGCATGCTGAAAACATGTTAGAAACCCGTGTAGAACTGTGGATATCAAAATTAAAAACTCTGCCACTCTGGTATGGAAAGTTGTCAACATTGTTGCAGCTACTAATTCTTGTTAGTCCTTTTCTTTTATTATTTGAATTTATTTATAACCCAAGTTTCCAATAAGGATAGTTTTCTAGCATTTTTTTTCCTGGCATTCTTTTATCATTAGTCCCTCGTTTTAAGTTTTAATATTTATATAAAGTAAACTATTAGTTAAGTTTTGGGAGGGCATGCCGTGGTGTTGGAATTCAGGGTTTACAATGTAGAAAGGTCAAAATCATCTGAAAAATTAGATTAGAGAAGTGCAGTAGAAGCATAGATGATTGTCATATTTGCAACAACTGACAAGTAGTTCCATGAATAATAATAAATATAATAGAAAAAAAAGAAAAGTCAACCTAAATAACAAATCCTCCTTATATTTTATGAAGGGCATTTTGTCTGTAACGTTTGATCGTCTAGTAAGTACATGAACAAGAACATAAATCTAAAACTGAAAACTCCAAACAGATGCTAGATATCAGACATAAAAAAACATTAGACATGCGCCGTGCCTTGGGTGAATTTTGGGTCCTCACATCTGTACTTGCCATCAGGTCCAATTCCAAAACCTTTTGGATCAGCAAAGACATTCTCTAGAAGCTGGCTGCGGGGTGGATGAGGGCTCTCATCCGCAAACTCAACAGCATCCTCAACAATCTCCTCTATCTTCTTCTCGATGGTCTTCAACTCTTGTTCACTGGCTAATTTGTTCTCAATCATGTATTTCTTCAGTGCAGAGATGGGATCCCTACCGGCATAATGCGCCTTCTCAGCTCTGAAAGCACAAGCAGATCACGGTGAATAATAATAAATTTATAATGAACTTGGTTGACACACAAATAGAAGATGTAAAGAAAACTATGGCTAGATGTGACTCATTTGATCATGGCACGAATATCCTGACTAGTTGAAATTAGTAAAAAAAAATAGTTGGGGAAATCATAATACTATTGCTGTAAGAATAACGTTGTTAAATATGCATAGAAAATGAAGGCATAGATTTAGCAGGACAATTTAAAAGGGTGAACACATTGACAGGGAAATTTGAATTAGATCAACATGGTTAAAGTACTTAAATTGACTTTCACATTTTTAACACGTTGACAGGCAAAAAATATATCCTGGCTAAAACATCTGATATCAAACTATCAGAAAAATGAAAAGCATTCAAAACTTCAGTTTATGAAAATTATCTGTAAATGATAATCAAACCATTGGCTTTTATCTCTTCATATCAAGAAAAACAAATCAAGAAAGTGTAGTATAGTGTAGCTAAGGTCTCATACCGAACCAACTCAACCATTTTTTTCTTCAATCATTCCAAATTTGAGGATACTAGCTTGAGCTTAAAATCATGTAATTTAGGCTAGAGAAATCTTCACTTGCTGATTAAAATTTGACGTCTCTATCATGTTGGCATGATCTTGAAGCTTATAATGCAGTTATACATATTTACATTACCAAACTATTAAGTGTTGCACCTTTACACCATTAACAGGTTTAGATTGCACCACTACGAGTTCAATTCCTTCAACATGCAAGCTAGTCAGTGATCCAAATCCATGATCTTACTCTTACTATCCACAACATTGCAACTAACATCCAGAGAAAAGTGCTCCCAAGATTAACTACAAAGTTAATGCACAGGAAACCATATAGCAGAATAAATGTACAAGGATTGTCAATAGTGCCACTGAAGACACCATCAGAAATGCAAAGGAACAGCAACAACTTCAAGGATGCTTATTTCTATAGATTTGGATGAAGAATTGAGGGATCAACCTAACATAAATTCGGATGATAATTTCTAGAGGAATTTGACAAATACATTATTCATATGCATGCTTTGAAAAGACAATAAGTAGCTTGAATTACTTAAATGTTTGCAGAATGATGATTACTGTCAAACAAATATTTCATCAAATTCAATCTTGAGGTCAAACATTTGATATAACTTGCTGCTATATAACATGTAAAACATATGCTGAGATTTTATTACAGAGAAAAAAAATCGTATTAAATACTATGTACAAAAAAATGCTAAGTAATTAAAAATAAATATGATCCCCAGGTAACCCATGGGTTCAAATCTAGTTTACTACAAAATAAACAACATAACTGAAGTAGATTCTAAAAAAAGAAAGCATAATGTAAATGCTCACCAGGGTCACGAAGCTCATCAGGATCAGCCAATGAATGTCCTCTAATTCTATAGGTCTCGCATTATACTAAAGTCGGTCCCTCTCGTCGCCTGGCTCTTTCAATAGCCTCCTTTGCCACCTCTCTGACCTTCAAAACATCCATACCATCAACATGAACCCCAGGCATTCCAAATGCCGGACCTTTCTTCCATATCTGCGGATCTGAAGTTGCCCTGAGATGTGACATCCCAATAGCCCGCAGATTGTTTTCCACCACAAACACAATTGGCAATTTCCATAAAGCTGCCATGTTTAGGCATTCATAGAACTGTCCATTGTTACATGTTCCATCTCCAAAAAACGCCAATGTTACATGATCACAATCTGCCTCTTTCAACACTTCCCTTCTGTACTTGCTGGAAAATGCTGCCCCAGTGGCCACAGGGATTCCTTCAGCAATGAAAGCAAACCCACCTATCAAATTATGCTCCTTTGAGAACATATGCATAGATCCACCTTGACCTCGGGAGCATCCTGTGGCCTTCCCAAAGAGCTCACTCATTACAGCACGCGCCGGGACCCCCTTACTCAGTGCATGAACATGGTCCCGGTATGTGCTCACTACACAATCTTCTTTCTTGAGAAAGTTGATGAATCCAGTTGACACAGCTTCTTGGCCATTGTACAAGTGAACAAAACCAAACATTTTGCCTCTATAATACATCTGGGCACACATGTCTTCAAAGGACCTGCCTAATACCATGTCTTCATAGAGCTGCAAGCCTTCCCCTTTCGTAATAAGCTGCACACACAAATACAAACAAAAAACAATAGTCTCAAACACTCGTTTCCAAAAGACAGCAAAACTGAAGCTAATTGGGCACATGGCATAAGAAGATTCTTCTTTCCTTACTGTTAATACAAAATCTATACTATCAAATTGTGAATTACCTACACATTTGCAATAAAATATTGAATCATGAAGCTTACTTATAAACTAAAGTTTAAGTTTTAAGTGCCGTCAGTGTAACAATCTTTACATTGTCAAATCAATCAAAAATCGTACATACTAGGAATGACATTTAAGGTAATTATTGTAAAAAATAACAAAATTATCCTACATAGCAATTTCCATGTAGTTGATAGTGTAAAAACACTTTACACAGTGAGTCGACATACTATTTACTCATCAACTAATTGGGTAGGTTGAATTAAAAGGAAAGCTAATTTTTATATAAAATTTAATTCTCAGAAACCCATTATGCAGGATCCATGTCATGCTGAAGAAATAAACAAATCTTCGGAATAAATTACTTGTGGAAAGGGATAAATCATTGATATGAAAAAAATAAAAGAGGGAAGAGGGGTACAAGATTGGTGGTTGATTTGGGCTTGTTGTTCTTGACAAGATTGGAGACAGATAAAACAGTGGAAATAGAGCGAGGAGCATTGAGCTTAATGGGGGAAATGAAGCGAAGCTTGTGAGTGGATACAAGGAAGAGGGTGTTATTGGATATGTGATGTTGGAGAGGAAGAGGCTGAACCAACTTGGGTACGGAGAGAGACATTGAGATTTATTGGTGAATGAATGAGAAAAAGAGAAAAAAAGAAATGGGAAGGGGACGGAGGAAAAGAGACTGAGAGAGGGAATGAATGAGACGTGGAAATCATCAACACACAAACACACAATCACAGAGACCAGAGAGGGAGGCCACCAATACACACAACCAACTTTTCCTACAAATAATTGTTCAACCAATTTAATCGGCACCTAACTTCCATTCTATATCACCTTGCAGCTCCTACAAAATCACACTATATCAACCAATATAGTTAAGAGGTTTGAACATCATGCAGATTTTTGTGTAAAAAAAATGTTGGTAAACGTTAATCTCTTAAATAGATCATAATTTAGCCCTTCTCTTTTGGTTAGAGATATTCTAAATTCACCGAAAACAAATTATTAATTTGATAGTTTCGATTGTTAAAGTATTATTTTTTCTCTTCTTAATTAAGAAAAACTACTTAAATAATTTTAAAAGTATTAAAAAACTATTCAAATTAATCTCTAAACTTTATTAGAATACATTAACTTAAGAAGTAAATTGATGAATATCCAATACTTTAAAATTCATTTAAACAACTATTTTATGTATTGTGAGATAGAGAGAATTTTTTTTTTATTTGTATGAATTGAAAATAGATATAAAAAAATTTATCACATTTCACATTTTCACCCACTATAATCAATTAACTGTTCTAAACCTCTTCCTGAAAAAGACAAGAACAAAATTGATGGTTAATTTTTTTTTACTTCACATAGTTCTTTTTTTGAAATTTTTTCACTCTAAAAAATAATGACTTAATTACTTTATTGTCCCAATTTTTTATTTTGAAAAATTTTGTCACAAACAAATTAATTTGATGTGTTTTATCTTTAACTTTTTAATTAAGTATTTTAAAATTATATATCATGTTAAATAATAATAATAATAATAATAATAAGCTAACACTAATTATAGTAGTAGTAATCTTCAAAATGATTTCTAATAATTACTTAAAAATGATTTAGTTTCACTTAAATTTCACACGCTTCGGTTTGGTCGTTGCGTTACATAAAGTTGGGTGTGGATGTGGACAAATTTCATGTTTTTATCTTCGTCAAAATGTTTACCTTAATACCCAATTATTATTATTCAATGACATTATCAATATCCAAATGGGTCCATAGCTCAGTGGTAGAGCATTTGACTGCAGATCAAGAGGTCACCGGTTCGAACCCGGTTGGGCCCTATTGTAAGTTATTTTTATTTTCAGAGTTCTTTGTACATTTAACATTTTAATTTATTTTGCAATTCTATATACCTTTAATTTTAACTTTATTTTCATAATTCCGGATATGTTTGTATTTGAATTTTCTCTCCTTTTTTTTTTTTTGGATAACCTCCGCTATTAGGAATAAAGTAATGAATAAAAACAGGAAAATAAAAATAAAATTACAACGTATCTAGAAGAAAAATACAAAAAAGTTTCTTGTCACTTGAAAGTAATATATTATAATTGAAGATAAAATGATGGTATTTTCAATAAGAATAGTTGAGTAAATAAGAACAACATCGTCTGAGTTCAATTTTTTCCTTTTGAATTTTTTTAATTAGATTTCAATAAGAATAGCTGAGTAAATTTATTTTTTTAGACTACATTATGATATTTTCTAATAATTTTCACACCTTTTCAAACACACGATCTGAGGGGAGGAATAAACTTATTTCAAAATGTAAAACTTTAAAATCCAACCTTTGAATTATGAAATGATATTTATCTTCATAAACATGCACATAAAAATTTTAGAAAAATTAAATTTTCATTCTTTTACTACACAAATATTCATTACCTTAATAATTTAGATTTTCCTAATTATCCTAAAAAGATTCATGAGGATCATTTAACATCTATCAACCCCTTTAACTCAAAATAATTGAAATCAATGTAAATAAATTCAATAACAAATACGATAAAATTAGGAAAAAAAAATAAAGAAAAAGGAGAAAGAAAAAGAAAAATAAGATAAAAAATAAATAAAATATACGGAGTTAACAAAAAATTCAAGAATGATGATACTCAACTTTAATAATTCCTAATATTAAGTAACGGGGTTATGATTGAAGGTAGAAGAACTGGTAATAGAAAATATGTATTTATTTCATATGTTACACAGAATACAGCAACAACTCCATTAACATGGACATATTGCTTTAATTAAATAAGCAGCTCCCCTGATTTGGCATTAGGGAAATATTCAACAGGCATTACTACAATGAACATACTTATTCTCGTTCGAGATTTTGGCAGCGGGTGGACTAAGAACAAACGCTTCCGTCGTAGTAAGATGTATAAATGAGAAACTCCCATTCAGTCAGGTAATACCTAAATTTCCATTCCGGTAACAATGGCACTTAATAAAGAATATACTATGTTCGCTTTACTCGAATTCAAAAAAAGACTAAACAGCAACTTTGCATGGTAATAGCAACTTGCTACAATTTCTTAGAAAAAGAAACCGGTCACTTCAAAAAAACTTGACTAAAACCAAATCAAAAGAATGGACAATGAAGTTAATTTTACCCAGCACATTTCAGCAGTGAAATCAAAACTGGTTTATATAGTAAATCCAACATTCCAAAGTTGGTAACAAGCCAAGGTGGTAATTTAGCATCAGAAATGCCCATCAAATGTCGGTTAAAAAACCATAACAAGACATAACAATGTGAGACAATAAGAGACAACGGTAAAGAGAAACAAAATGAAGAAACAGAATATAAAGTAAACATTTCTCCCATCCAAATTCTCAAATGGACATAAACCCACATTCCAAAGTTCATAACACAAAATCAAGTCGTATACAAATATAAATAACCAGCACAAAAATAAAACCTACAATATCCATAAAGTAACCTTAAAAGGTAAAGAACCACAAAATTTAACCAAATCATTGAGAATGTCCCTCTAATCAAACAAGCCGAATCCCATATCATCATCACTCTCTTCTTCAGGTTCTTCCTATAGAATTGCAACAAGCAGATTTCCATATTAGATCACAAGGCAGGATTGAAAAACAATTGCAGGAAAACCAATTAAACTAGAAGGTTACCTTCTTTTTCTCCTCAGCAGCTGGGGCAGCGGCAGCACCACCACCACCACCTGCGGCAGCAACTGGGGCAGCTGCAACAGCAACTGGTGCACCACCGCCTGCAGCATTTGCTATCAAATCGCCAAGATTTTTCTTCTCAGCAAGTTTAGCAAACAACGTTGGCCAATAAGAGTCTACTTGAACCTTTGCAGTTTTCAACAAGGTGCTGATTTTGTCAGCCTATTTACGACTTAAGGAGCAACACACCATATCCAAACAAATTCAGTAATGATAAACCCTAAAAATCCACTATTTCTCTCCGGAAAACCAAACAAACAAACAAAAAACGTTCTATCTTAGACCCACTTTTTCAAACAAAATGTTATCGAAACCATCCGACCCACTTCCTTCAAAAAATCACGTTTCATCTTGTTTTAACTACAATTGCACAGCACTTCAATTGATTCAATAAGCAATCAATTAATAGAAAATATAAGCTGAAAGCCTGAAACAAATAAATGGAACCACATTTAAATTGTTGACAAACGAATCTCAACAACAAAATACAGGTTAAATTAAGACCACATTTTTCAATAAAAAATTACGTCACAGAAACCATTTTTTTGTTTTGATTTAATCCCAATTACTCGGCACTTCAATTGATTCAAATCTAAACTAACACTAGAAAACATAACCCAAAACAAAGAAAATAAATTATTTCGAACATTCACTCACTATTCGTTAACGCAAACCTAGGGGCACACAAAAGGATACGGTTACACTGATTCCATCTTCATGAAGGATGAGAGCTGCGTATGAACAAGCAGTTTCTCCGAGCGACATTTTCACACTGCAAAACAGATAATTAAATAAAAAAAATAGAACAAAATCATAAATGGTATTCAAAGACAAAAAAAATGAAATAAAATCGTGTAAAGTAATCGATGCGAAAGGGGTTACATTCAGAGACAGCAGATCGGAGACAGTAGAAGAATGAAGAGTGATTCTCTGCTGCAGCCGCAAGTGAATACCCTAGCTAGGGTTTGAGGGTTTAAAAGGTGAGAAACCAGTTCATGGGCCTCGTCGTTTCAGGGCCCATTTGTTCAGAATTTAATATTCTTCTTAAAATGTCTTTCTTCAGAATTTAATATCACGAATAATAATAAGTCATTAAAAATAGAAATTAAATAAAATATTTTAGAAATAATACTATTAAATACGGTAGAATTTGTTAAATTCACTTAAATTTAAGTTCATCGTGGAAGACAATTTTTTTTGTTTATATTTAACTCCAAAAGAAATTGAACGGCAAGTCCAAAAAGAATATTATATAATCAAATATGAGTTAATTTAATCAAATATAATAAAATATTATTATTATCTAATAAAAACAAAACGAATATAAATAGCGATTTTTTAGCAAAAGAGACTAAGCTAGGATGAGTGGCTGTGATGATACCAACTAGATTGATACAAGAACAACTAAAACTAAAAGCCTGCCCATCAAAGCCGAAATCCATTAATAGATGAAGAAAAGGAAGTAACATGGAGCCTGACCCAAGAGAATCGATCCAAAATAAAATTAGAACTATTTCTCTCATTGAAGTTCCAATGTTGAGCTGGGGGCAATTCCTTATGATCTGGTTTTGATAACGCTTGTTTGGAGAATAATTACAAGTCCTCGTCATAATCAACTGACGTTAGATTGTGCACTGTGCAGAGATAAATGCACAGATTCAGGTGTGGCTTCAAAAGGATAGTCAAGTTTGTCTAAACCATATACATACGCAGATACCCTATGCTTCCCATGCTGCTAACTCTCAGGGATTAGAATTTTTATTAGAGGTGTTGGATCACCTCGCCTCATTTCTTTGTGATTTTGTTTGTTGGCCTTCTGCCCCCGGTAAATAAATCCAAAACAATATCAAAAACTCGAAACTGATTTAAAGAATTCATTCCATGATTTGCTAACAAATCTATCATTTTATTTGTCTCACAAGAGACATGCTTCTAAATGTTTCATCCCACGCAGTATGCTGCTTAATGCTTATAAGTTAAGATATAGATAGACACACACATGAATTGATAAAATGTCAAAAAAGTTGGTAACCTTCTTTGAATGGGGGAGGGGTTCATGTATGATAATTTTAAGTGGGTCCAAATAAGCTTATGCAATTCTGAGACAGAGTAATTGGTAAATTGAAAATAAATATAATCAAACATTTAACTTATCGAAATAAAGGGAGTCTTAAGGTGATTTGGTGGTTAGAGGGAGGGAAATAAGCTGGTTGAAGTTATAAGAAGGTGATGAGTTTGAATATTTTTACTAACATAACATATTAATTATATACTAATATTTGTGTATGAAAAAAAAAACTGATCAAAATAAAATGATAATCAACTAATAAATTAAACGTTGTTACTTTAATGTAACTTGAAAATAAATTAGTGTAATTTATGTATTATTCAATTAATTATTGTTACATGACTTACATTGTTGGTGAGTAAGGTTGATACACAGGAAAGAGAATATTAGGTTTAGAATTATGAAGAATAAGAATTAATTAGGGGATAAAGTGTCTTTTAATAAAAACATTAAATTAAAAAATATAATAAAAATATCAAATTTGTAAAAAAATTCTTGTATTTTAATAGGAAAAAAATAAACTAAATTATGGTATGACTTATTTTTAAGTGATACTGAAATAACAACCTAAATTAAAATCTACTGTGAAATAGTGGTACAGGATTTTAGAGGCTAAAATATATAACGGAGTTCTTTGATCTGAAGAAAAAGTTGGGGGAGGGGGATTGTTTGGAATCAATTGCAATATGTGTTTATTTATAGAATCTGTGTATATATGTTACATTTGTATATGCTCTGCTTTTGGTATTTTATAACTTCCATCCTGGTCATCAAATTAAGACATTAAGCTGTTATCTTAGTAATAATTCAAAACCCAAAAGATTTACAATCTCTATGTTTCTGATGAAACTACAAACACACAATAACTCTTTCCGAAAGATAAGGTATATTGGTATAACTATTCATCGTTCATCGCGGTTTTCTTGAATTGGAGTTAAACCCCGTTCCCTTGAAAACATGTTTGCCCTTTGTGAATCATGCCCAGAACTAGCAGCAGCAGCAACAACAACACGAGTATGAAACCTTCCTTTGGAGCATTCTTGAACGATCAAACGGCCTAATTCAGAATTGCCATAATTATTGGTCATATCCACCTTCTGTGTTAAATCCATGAGTTGGGCTTTGGTCATTCGCACCTTGATTGTCGTCACGCCTTGAACCACTTCAGGGTGCACCACTGCCTTTGTGCTTCTCTTCTTCCCAAACCAAGCGTTACCCATTATTATTGTGTCTCTGTCCTCCTTGGTGAAAATTTACTTCCGGTGCCCTCTTTATGGAAAACACACCGTCCTCTTTAAATAGGAAAACCTGTGCAACAAACAGAAAGTAACGTATGAAGCAAAGACATTACGGTTGACAATTGGACATAGACAGACATCATGAGCCTCGGGAAACCATGCATGGACCAATAGGACCATTCTGCCGAACAAAATAGAATTCTCCACTGCCCTTATTTATTGCTCCGTTTTTGGTCAGCAAGTTAACGTCTTTTTCAAATCTTAATTATTGCATCCTTCTTTTCTTACATCATTTCTTTGCCTACATGTCACATGTGTGCATGGGCATAGAGACAATTCATTCGGGGATGCCTTCGATACAACTTACAACTATTCATACGTGTGAAAGTGATTTTTACCTTTTTTTCTAAATTGTTTTGAACTTATTTTAATGAATTCGGTTAAAACCATTTATATTTTTAGCTTATTTACTAAGCTTCGCAATTTTATAAGTTTTTAATGAGTTACCATGTTACAAATTTAGTATGTGTTTGAGCAGCATGTAATCAAGTGCTCATTATTTAATGAACATATATATCATAAGCTTAACTAATAAAGTTATATAATTCAGTCATGCCAATATTAAAATTTAAATATACCTTTACATTACACTTCATAATATCAGCAATACGTTTGAGTTATTGTTTTTGTTTAAATGATTTTCATTTTTAAATATTTTTATAGTTTTTATCATATTAAAAAAACAAAATAGCGTACTGAATATTTATCTATTAAATTAAAAATCAAAATATTAATCATAAGTATAAAATTTAAAATAATTCGTTGTCATGAAAAGAATCTATAGATATTGAAAATTCCATACTCGTGTTCAAATGGGAATTGCCACAATAAGCTTAAAAATTAAAATTCACCGTTATCTCATTTTCCAAACAGATATTTTTGCAGATACTTTCTACGCAAATTGAGTACCTTAAATTAAGCAGAAAAAAATACATAGTTATTTATTTATTAAATAAATATATGAATTTTATTTATATATGTAACAAATTACTTATTTTTGCAGTCAAAAAAATATTTATTTCTAATTAATTTAATCAGCCATGATTAAGTAGAGTTTACGAAAGTATTTTTCTGTTTGGCACGCAAGTGCAGAGAGGTTGACGTCGTCGTTCTAGTTTTTGTTCTAACTTCTAATTTGAGTAATTTCTAAATGTTAAAATTAGTCATGTTATGAAATGGAAGACTGGAACTAAGACAAAGTCCTGGTTTCAACTTGGTTTACAGTAGTCATTTATTGATGGTGCCATGGTAGAATTGTGGAAACCATGCATGCATGATGCATGCTCAGGCTTCATTCTTTACATTCCGGTCTACATTGCGTATTCTCCCGAGCCTAGCTATCACAGCCAGGTATTACATTTAACACCAAACATGCATAAAGTTCCCAGGAAAATGTTAAAGCACATCGAACCTGAATTTATATATGTAAATTAAATAATTAATATAACAAATGTGAATATATTTTGAAAAAAAATATGTATCACTTTTCTTTTAATAAAAATGGTTCTTTTAATTTACACTTTCTTCTGTTGTTTTGTTTTTAAACAAAAATATCCAGTAAGGAATTGTGTGCACAGTGTGAATGAAAATAAAAGAGAACCAGAATGTGTGTAACTTTTTCTATAAAAATATTCATGATTTATAGTGTACTTGCATACTTTTCCCAATAATCACGGTCAATATCTCTAAACATTCACTATCAGGATCTTTGAAGTTGTCAAAGTCCACTATCTAACTTTCAATTAGGGTCAACTATACACCTTATCACTAAACCCATTTATAGAATCCATAACACACTTCTTCACTCTTTTCATTTATAACATTTTTTTATTGGATTTCTCAAATTTTAAAAAATTATAAAATACTATTTTTATTGTAAAATTGTATTTAGATATAGTAGTGTATTTTATTTTCCCCTTTAACAAAAAAAGATATAATAGTGTAATTAATTATAATATTGCAAGTGAGTTCTTTCCGAAATTGTAAAGCATATATATTGCACCCTAAAGCATCTCAAATTCTCAATTTTTGTGTCATTTTTTAGTTTTCCTTCTCCAGAATATTTTGCTAAATTAGATACAGATTATGAGAGAAACTTCTAAAATAATAAAATAAAACCTACAAAATCATTTTGTTATAAGAGATAGATTGGGCAGACGTCATTTAAACTTATTTTATAATAAGAAAAAGTCTAAATACGTACGCAAACAATATTCTAAAAAAATACATAATTAAAATTATAGAAACGAACACATAATTTAAGTAAATGAACTATAATGATAGTAAATTGAAATAAAAAATTCTTTATTTTTTTTGTTAATATATAATGTTGAA
>PYAF01004908.1:335245-348061 GCA_007407185.1 Glycine tomentella
TATATATATCAGCAACTTCGGAAAAGGAGAGTGAGACTTTATTCTACTTATAATTAATACAATATGCCCCTTACATTGAGAAATTTTTTTCTTAATTTTAACTTTTTGTTTTAAAAAATTATTAGTTATTATAATTATAATTAGAGTTTGATTTTGATTTTAATTTTAAACTATTGATATATTGTATCAAACTCAATATGCCTTTATTTTTTAAATACACTGAATATCAATATTACAGTAATGTTTATTATCAATCTTAATTAAAATTATATTCTAAAAATTAAAATTATAAACCCAACAACAACAAAGTCTTACAAGTGTTTAAAACCAATGTGTCTTCTAAATTCAAATTACAATCTTGTATATATTTTAATTTCAATACGATTTTTTCTATCCATGGCATTGGTGCCAAGTTGTCCCGTAAACATAATGACAAATATTTGTTGGGGACTTTTTTTAAGTGCACATAAAATGAGTATTTCACTCCCAACATAATTTGTTATATGTCTAAGGATTAACCAATATTCAAATCTTAGACAACTTAATTAAGGAATACAAGTTATTATCACTCATGTGACTTATTGTTGGTAGTAATGCAATTTAGCAAAAAACTAGGAAGAAGATTATAAGAAAATAGAAAGAATACAAAATTTAATTTTACTTGATATTTTGATTTTTAATTATTTTATTTATTAGTTATAAAATTGTTATTGATTGTGTCTAGATGATGTATTAGGATTGTGTTTATTTAAGGGTTTCTTTAGATATTCATTAAAGGAGTTGATATTTTTTAAAATAATATTTATCGATATTGATGGACCAAGATTCAAAATGTACATGTTACTATTGTTTAGGTAAATTTATATATAGTTTATTGCATATGTTACTTACACGTGTGAAAAGTATGTGTACACTGTTGAGCAAGAAAATAAAGTAAAAAAGGATAGGGTCCATGATTATAAGTGAAGCGTCAAATTGTAATCAAGTACGTCAAGGGGCAGATGTTGCCCCAGGACTGTGAATTTGGTCGTTCAATTCTCGTCGTCATATACTTTGGCTCACTGTCGGAGTCAATCTTGCTCACTTCTCAATCTCACTCTCTTCATATATAACTATAATTTGCCAAAACGACATCGTTTTTCTTCTCTAATTTGCCAAAAAAAATCATTAACATTTGTAGCTTCATCTAGAAACTTCCACAGTACCCATTCGACGCCACATGGCCCCCTTTGCCCTTTCCATGAATTCATCATACGGTCCATTGACCATGATCCATGATCTGTCAAACGTTGTTTAACATTATGCATGTTTCTTTGTTCGATCTTATCCTATGCATTCTAAATCATATCATATTGCCCAGTTCATTTTTTCAGAGATTGTTGCAACTATTAAACGATTTTAAATTTTAACTGATTAAACAGAGGATATGCATGCAAAAATAATGATATCAGATGGTAGCAATTATTTCAAGAATGTTGTTGATTGAAAAATGTTAAATACATCTTATTAATTATTTTTTAAAAGTATTAAACCTTCTACATTTCAATATTCATCAACTTTACTTTGAATATTAAATATTTGAAAAAGGATTTTTATTGTCCTTGATAATATTAACTGGTTTAATCAGGATAATCATGACAACGATGTAGTCTACTTTGCTGGTAATACAATTTAAGTGGGTCCGTCCCAGTAAATTAAAAACCATGAAGCATACAAAGATACCCCCGAAAGGTTCGCAGAGAAAGAAGAAAGGAATTTGATGCTTTATGTGTCGGCTAGTTAATTATCCTCCAAAACCTTCTCCAATATACAGATATACAAGAAACCTTGTCAGTTGCCACCGTTCACATCCATCAATGGGGAACTGTGCGTTCAAAGGGATTAGCACAAGTGAGGGAGTTTCTGAAGACAAGATGGTGAAGGTGGTGACTCCAAACGGAGGCATCATGGAGCTGTACACCCCCATAGCCGCGGAGTGCATAACCAACGAGTTTTCCGGCCACGGAATATTCCGAAGCCGCCGCGACTTGTTCTCAGAGCCGCTGCACCACGACGAGGAGCTTCATGCGGGGGAGCTCTACTACCTCCTCCCTCTCGACCCTTCTTGTAGGTTGTCATCGACCAAGAACATCACCAGACAATTATCCAACAACGCTGCCACCCTAACGCCGTACCGAATGTCTACATGCGACATCAATAACAATAGGATGTGGTCGGAAGCAGCTGAAGTGTTTCCAAGGAAGGGAGTATGGAAGGTGAAGTTGGTGATAAACCCGGAGCAGCTGTCGGAGATTTTGTCGCAGGAGTCGCGGACGGAGGCCTTTGTAGAGAGCTTGAGAACGGTGGCAAAGTGCGGCAATGGGGTGCCGCCGGGGGCGAGTTCCGATCACTCCACTGTATCCCCTGTGACTCAGAATCAAGGTTAATTTAGATGGTTAAATTAATTAATTAATAATTTGCTCCTTTTGTTATTTACAGTAATTGATAACCCAGATTATCTTTATTTCACAAACTCACAGCGTTAGTTTTTAGTCTTTTACCTTTCTTTTATTTATAAGAAGATAACCGCTGCGGTAAGAGACAAGAAAATAGTATACACTTATAATATAACCAGTAAGTGTTGTTACTAATGATACTTTCAAAACCACTTATACTTTGGATCCAAATAGATTTAAATAAAATTTTGAATTCAAAGTTTATGAATGAAAAAAATCTAATTAGAAAATGAAAAAAAAATGTAATTAGAAGAAAAGATGATTTCAAGATGATCAGTTATATTCTTAAATAAAGAATTAGTCATTAATGAAATCTATATTATGGTAAAAAATTAATCTCATATTTTTATTTTATTTATCACAAGGGTGCTAGTTTTGGTTTAAAAGGATGCGTGTTTTATTTAAAATCCTATGCTACAAAATTAAGGAGAAATAAAAAGGGAGGATGGAAAGAGATTTTGTCAATAGTAGCGTTAAACTAAAACCCTTACTCATTTAGGAAGAAAAAACTAAAACCGTTAATTTTTTATTCTTTATATAAAACCCCCTTAAATTTATAAGAATACAGTAAATTGTCTCCTATGAATCTAAATATATTGTACATAACTATACACCGACCACCCCTAAAAATTTCATATGTATATATGCATGCAAATAGATTAATTATTTCGTGTTGGATTTTAGAAAATATATATTATTTACGTATCTATAATCGATTTCATGATATAGACTGCCCCAAAGAATATCGTATGTATATATGCGTGCAAATAGATTATTTCATGTTGGGTTTAAAAAGATATACGATGGAAACATATTTATATTATGTAAGAGGGGATGCAAATAACAGAAATACATTTTTATTGAATATTTTATACAATCAAAAACATATTTTCATTAAAAGGGTATTTTGGAGAGTAGCAATTCCCCTTCAAGTATCAAGCCCTCATGTAATATATATAAATTGGATCAATGGTCAACCAGAAAATGGACCATAGTCAGCTAATAAAAGATTGAAAAATGAGAGAAGTTTTTTTTTTTTTTTATTTGGGAGTTAAAAATATATTAAGAGATAAAAATTGAGAGTTAATAAGATACTTTTATATTTTTGCTTTTGAATTGTGATTCAGTGCTTTGTATTTTGATATTTTGTTAACACTGGCTGGGGTAAGATAGTAATTTTATTAATACTGGATGTGGTAGGATAGTAATTTTATTATTTTTCCTTCTAAAAACCTTCGAATTGGGGGACAACAATTTTTAGGCTTTGGAAAATTTTAGAAGAGTTTTAAAAATCTTCAAATCCTTTTCCTCAAAAATTAAAACTCTCAAACAAGGAGATATCACCACCTAAATCTTTTCCTCCTCTCCCTTCCCTTCTAAAATCCCTCTCTCATATAAAGCCTAAAGGAAGCTCAATGAAAGTGATATAGCATGAGTTGTCATGCTTTTGTGGAGCATTTGGCAAGATAGGAATCAGAATCTACATAATGACAAAGAGGTAGGCCTAGAGTCCACGACAAGGGTAGTTGAGGAGATAGTAGCTAAATAAAGGTTGGCGAAAAGCTCATAAAGACAAAATAACCCCAACCAACAAGAGAAATTCGAGAAGTATAAGTGGATGTTACCACCAAATGGCACTACTACAGGCGAGGCTTACGGTTGTAAATATCATGCGACGAAGGTTATAAAATCGTCATTGTTGCACGTGTCGTTGAAAATGAAAACTTTCAACAACGATTCTAAAAAATTGTTTTTGTTGAATTTTTTTAAATTAAATACCTACGAAAACGATTTTTAAGAAATAACAGTCTTTGTATGATAACATACAAAGACAGTTTTTTCTTAAAAATCGTCTTTGTTTCCCTTTCAAATTTTTTTTTTAAATTAAACACTTAGGAAGACGATTTTTAAGAGATAATCGTCTTTGTTGTCAACATACAAAGATAATTTTTACTTAAAAACTATCTTTGTTTATTATTTTTTTTAATATAGACTTCGCTTTCTTCAAAGACCTAAAGCGTTGGGGAGTTAGCTTGTGCCTGCGTGATGAAGGAGGAAACTTTAGAGAAGTTCGAACCATTTGAAAGGATGGTTTGCTTGTGGTCCATGATGGAGAGGCTATTGCAATATATGAGACAATAATTTGGCTCCAACAGTAGAATATTCAACATGTTATTGAGCTAGCTAGTTTGCCAATTTGAATCCTTGGCATTGAGAAGGATAAAGAGGACCTATTCGTGTTTGAGAGTGTCATAATAGCTTGTAAGGAGCTCTTCAGTTCATAATCAAACTTAGAGGTTTGCTACATCTGAAGATAAGCTAATTTAGTGGCTCATGGCTTAACTAGGGCCTCTAATTTATATGTTGGTGTTCACAATTATCATTATATCCCTATTTGCACAGTAAACCAAATTTTGAAGGAAATAATATGAGTTGGTAATTATAAAAAATAATAATCTCTTGGCCACAAGCACATAAAAAACATTTTATTGAATCTTTGTCATGATTAATTTTGAAAAGGTTAAAAATTTTATGACACAAAATGAGTCTCTCTTTTATGTCATTATTTTTCTGTCGCCCATGGTGTCAAGGATGTAAAAATAGACTTTTAACATGCTTAAATGAAAAAACATAGATGATTCACAATTTTTTTTTATTTTTAAATTACTAACCTGAAGATGGCCGCAAAAGAATACAACTAATTAATTTGTTTAATGAAATTCCATAATGCAATTGACACATTAATAATTACCTATGTCCATTGAGCTAATCCCATTTTATTTGGATTAACTTCTTATAGGTTAGTCAAAAAGTGAGTCAACCTAATTTAACTTTTCTTTTGGTGAGTAAAAAAATATACAATTTGACTAAATCCTAAATTGATAGATTAAATAGATAGACTCACAAATTTACTTAATTTTTAAAACTAAAAAATATAAGAAAAATATAGAAAAACAAAAAGTCACAAATTCAACTACTCCATCAACATATTAGTTCATAAAAACAAACTCAAATGATAAGAAAAAAAAAAAAAACACCAAGGAAATTTAAAATAAAAATAAAAATAAAATAGGTTGGCCTAGCCCACTCGAACTTGCCATCATTTTTTCAATCTGTTTAGCTCGTGAGTCAGATTGATTCATGGGTCAGGCCGAAGCTCACTCCATTTTAGTTATAAAATCCATTAAGCTTCATTTTTTTATTAGCTCCATTAACCTTCGTATATGTTACTTTTCAGCTACCTTCCAAGCAGGCGGACCCAGGATTCAAAAATAGGAAGTCAATAATGACAAAATTTCTAAAAATTTATTTTTATTTGTTACAAACAATCATTAATTAATAACAGAAATTAATTTAAAATAATTTTCAGAAAAAAACTGAAATTAAAATAATTAAATTATGGATACAAATATTCAAATTAATTACATTTTTTACATATTCAATACAAATTAACACATGAAAAAATATTATTTAATGAGATAAGAAACAAACAAAACTATCAAAACATAATTGTTAATACTACAATATAAAAAAAAAGAAATATGCATTAATAATATAAAATAATTCAACATAATTATTTAATCACACATCAATCAATATCTATAAAAAAAAATTTGTTGACTTTTATAATAATTAACTTAAAAATATATAAGAACTTATTAAATAAGTATTTAATTAAATTATTTATTAAAATATGTCCTTAACAAACTTTTAGGAAATTGATCTATTTAATTATTCAATTAAAGTAATGGTTAATAGGAGAGAAATAAACATGATATTTAATCATTTATTTAAACACGATTTTGCCTTAATTAATTTGATGTGAGAAGTGAACATTCATGGAATAATCATTGAAATTCTCACAGCAGAATTGCGCACAGTGAGAAACTAGAAAACTAGCTGCGTGAGAATCAATTCTGGATGTGCCCGATGTGTTGTGATCTTTGTTCCTTTATTTTTACTAGGAATTATATTTTTTTTATATGCATAACAGAGGTACTATTTACCAAAAAACAGAAGTACTGAAATTTTAACCTAATTTTTCATGCAAACTTTTCAAAAATCACATTAGGCTGACTGTAACAGTACAATGGATCGGATTACCGGAAATTATATATGCAGTCTATAACACCTCACAACCATCCAGGCTAACTTTAATTCCTTGATAGTTTTCCCATTTCTCCAATCTTTTATATTGGTGTAATTCGGTTAGTTAGTTAGTTTGTTAGAGTCTATCCAAATTAAAGTGTAACCTTGAGCTGTATATATACTGCTATATCAATGAATTTCAACAGTGAGAATACATGTTCTACTGCAGTTTTCTGATATAATTCAGAGTGTACATATGTGCAGTGTGTGAGTGTGTGAAACACCAAGATTCACAAAGTGAGTGAGCATCATATTTTGATTAAGCAAGATTGAGTGTATGTGCATTCTTGCACTATCAGTGGTATCAAGAGCTTTGTTCCAGATCCTGGTTCTTGAGAGAAAGCATGGCATTCCAAAGTGGAAATGTTCCTATGAATCTTCCAATCTTGACATCAAAGAATTATGATAGATGGAGCTCGCAGATGAAAGTGCTTTTTCGGTTTCAAGATGTATTGGAAGAGGTGATTGATGGAGTCAAGGAACTTGGGAGGCAGCCAATAGAGGAACAGAAAGTTGCCTATCAAGTAAGTTTAAAGAAAGATGTCAAGGCTCTCTTCTTGATACAACAATGTATGGTCTCTGAGAATTGGGAGAAAATATCAACAGCAGAAACTGCAAAAGATGCATGGGATAGCTTGGCTCGGTTCTATGAGGGTTCTGACAAATTAAAAAAGGTGAAATTGCAGACCCTGTGAAGGCAGTATGAATTACTGCAGATGGCTGATCAAGAAAGTGTAAGTGATTACTTTGCAAGACTGATAGCTCTCACAAATCAAATGAAAGCTTGTGGTGAAACACTTTCAACTGCAACAATAATTGAAAAGGTATTGAGAACACTCACAAGCAGATTCGACCAAGTGGTTGTTGTATTGGAAGAATCAAAGGATCTTGAGTCAATGAAAATTGAAGAGCTGCAAGCAACCCTTGAAGCCAGAGAGCTGAGATTAAATGAGAGGAGTTCTGCAAAAACTGAGCAAGCTTTACAAGCTCAATTCAAGCAGAAAGGAGGTGATGGAAGAAAGAATTGCAAGGAGAAAGGAAAATGGAAGAATAACAAGTGGAAGAACCAAGAAAGAGGCCAGGGTAGCAATTCTAAGCAGAATCAGAATGCTGGAAGCTCCAAGAAACATGAAGTGAGCAGAAATTATGAGAAAAGAAGAATTTCTAAGAAAGATATGCAGTGTTACAACTGCCAAAAATATGGTCATTATGCATATGAGTGTAGAGGAAAGAAAGTGCCAAGAAAGCATGAAGAAGAAGCACAAATGGCTCATGAGGAATATTTTGAATCTGAAGAAGTTCTGTTGATGGCTACTACAAATTCAGAAGATGACAAATCTGATTTGTGGTATCTTGATACAGGTTGTTCAAATCATATGTCTGGTCATAGAGATTGGTTTACAAACCTTGATGAAAATGTGAAGAATAAGGTTAGATTTGCAGATAATAGCACTGTAACTGCTGAGGGATTAGGGAAAGTGATGATCCAACAGAAGAATGGTCAGCAGGTTGCCATAACTGAAGTTCTTTATTTTCCAAACATGAAGACTAACTTGTTGAGTCTTGGTCAATTACTGGAGAAAGGCTACTCAACGAAGATGGAGCACAACCATTTGAAGGTGTTTGATAGTAAAGGGAGATTAATCTTGAAAGCCTCTCTGTCAGAAAATAGAACTTTCAAGATTGGTGTTCAAGTCATGCAACATCATTGTCTGGCTAGTGAATGCAGTAGTGAGACCTGGTCGTGGCATCAAAGGTTTGAGTATTTGAAATTTAGAAGTTTAAGTCTACTGCAGAGCAAGAATATGGTTAGAGGTCTTCCTTCAATTGTGCATCCAAATGAAGTATGTGCTGACTGTTGTGAGTCCAAGCAAACTAGAAAGTCCTTCAAGTCAGAAATTCCTATCAGGACAACTGAAAAGCTTGCAGTAATTTCTTCAGATGTATGTGGACCTTTTGAGGTAACTTCTCTTGGTGGAAATAGCTACTTTGTTTCTTTTATTGATGAGTTTACAAGGAAAATATGGTTGTATCTCATTAAAAGGAAAAGTAAAGTGCTTAATGTTTTTCAAAAGTTCAAATTGATGGCTGAAAAACAAAGTGGAAAGCAAATCAAAATATTGAAAACTGATGGAGGTCGTGAGTATGTTTCACATGAATTTCAGAAAATTTGTGACCAAGAAGGAATCATACATGAGGTGATAGCTCCATATACACCTCAGCATAATGGAACAACTGAAAGAAGAAACAGAACTCTTCTTGACATGACAAGGAGCATGCTGAAAACAAAAAAGATGCCTTCCTATTTCTGGGGTGAAGCAGTGGCTACTGCAGCTTATATCTTGGATAGAAGTCCAACCAAGAGGCTGCATGGTATGACTCCAGAGGAAGCATGGTCAGGTAAAAGGCCTAGTGTCAGTCATTTTAGAATTTTTGGCTCATTATGCTATAGGCATGTTCTTGAACAGCTTAGAAAGAAGCTTGATGATAGAGCTGAGCAGATGATTCTTCTGGGTTATACCTCAACTGGATCCTACAAGCTGTTTGATCCTAAGAAAAGGAAAGTTGTAGTAAGCTGTGATGTTGTGGTTGATGAAAAGAATAACTGGAATTGGGAAGTAAGCAAGACTGACAGCAATGTTGGCAGTATTACTGTGAGTCTTGATGACAATCAGGACAATATGGAAGTTGTTGTTGAAAATCAAGTCAGTACGTCACAAAGAGAAAAACATGTACCTCCAAGGTTGCATGATTATGAGCTGTTTCCTGATTTTGCAGTCACAACAGAAGGTGAACTTGTGCATTTTGCTTTATTAGCTGAAGCAGATCTTGTCAGTTTTGAGCAGGCCATGGAGAGTCCAAATTAGAGAAATGCCATGCTAGAAGAACTCAGATCAATTGAGAAGAATGAGACTTGGAAATTGGTAACTTTGCCAAAACAAAAGAGACCTATTGATGTAAAATGGGTTTACAAGACAAAAATCAAGCCTAATGGTGACATTGCTAAATATAAAGCCAGATTAGTAGCAAAGGGCTTCTTGCAGAAACCTGGTCTGGATTTCTATGAGGTTTTTGCACCTGTTGCAAGGATTGAAACAATAAAACTTGTAATTGCAGTGGCAAGCTTTAAAGGTTGGTCATTATACCAATTAGATGTGAAATCTGCTTTTTTAAATGGGCCACTAGAAGAGGAAGTTTATGTTTCCCAACCTCCTGACTATGAAGTAAAAGGGCATGAAGACAAAGTATATAAGTTGAAGAAGGTCTTGTATGGTCTAAAACAGGCCCCAAGAGCTTGGAATATGAGAATTGATGGCTTTCTAAAGCAATTGAAATTTGTCAAATGCATCACAGAACATGGAGTGTATGTTAGGCATTCCACAGCAACAAGCATACTGATAAGATGCCTATATGTTGATGATCTGTTGATAACTGGAAGCAGTGAAAAAGAAATTGCAGAATTCAAAACCAGAATCATGAGAGAGTTTGACATGAGTGATTTAGGTGTGCTATCCTACTTCCTTGGCATTGAATTTACTCACACCAACAAGGGTATTTTCATGAGCCAAAAGAAGTATGCTGAAGATGTGTTGAAGAGGTTCAGTATGATGGATTGTAACTCTGCCTGAACACCTGCAGAGTCTGGAATCAGATTACAGAAGGATGGCAACGATGAAGCAATAGATCCTACTCACTATAAGCAAATAGTAGGTTCCTTGAGGTATTTGTGCAAGACCAAGTCTGATTTAGCCTATATTATTGGTGTGATAAGTAGATTTATGGAGCATCCAAGGGTATCTCATCTTGCTGCAGTCAAGAGAATCCTTCAATATGTTAAAGGATCTCTAGATTTTGGCATTTTATATCCTAACAAGTTACATGGATGTGCAGTTGAATTACTTGGTTACTGTGATTCGGATTGGTGTGGAGATAAGGATGATAGAAAGAGTACCACAGGCTATGTGTTTATGGTTGGTGGAAAACCAGTTTTTTGGTGTTAAAAAAAACAAGATGTTGTTGCTTTGTCATGTTGTGAAGCTGAATATGTTGTTGCCTTAATAGCAGCTTGTCAAGCTCTTTGGTTAGAAACTTTGCTTAAGGAATTGAAGCTTAGAGAAGTCAAACCAATGAAGCTACTGATTGACAATAAGTCAGCAATTGATTTGACAAAACATCCTATTGCTCATGGCAGAAGCAAACATATTGAGACCAAGTATCATTTCCTTCGTGATCAAGTCAGCAAGGACAGACTGGAATTGCAGTATTGCAGAACAGAGGAGTAGCTAGCTGACATCCTGACCAAGCCATTGAAGAATGCTAAGTTTGTAGAACTAAGAAGTAGACTAGGTGTACAATCTATAACTAATCTGAATTAGGAGGTGTATTGGTGTAATTCAGTTAGTTAGTTAGTTTGTTAGAGTCTATCCAAATTAAAGTGTAACCTTGAACTGTATATATACTGCTATATCAATGAATTGCAGCAGTGAGAATACATGTTCTATTGCAGTTTTCTGATATAATTCAGAGTGTGCATATGTGCAGTGTGTGAGTGTGTGAAACACCAAGATTCACAAAGTGAGTGAGCATCATATTCTGATTAAGCAAGATTGAGTGTATGTGCATTCTTGCACTATCACTTTATAATCTTGACATTTTAAAACAAGCATTGTGTTAGAATTTGTAAGATAATGTAGCCATCTGTTCTTATTTTTAGATATCAACAACCATAATCAAATATAATACTACCTCTGACCCTTTTCTTATAAAAAAAATAAGATTTAGAATATTTTACACAAAAATTTATTTATTATAAAAAAGGACCAAAGATGGTAATATATTTTTTATGAATAAAAAAACAACAAATGAAAAAATGAATATGACGATATCATGTCATGTAGATGGCAAGGAATTTTATTTTATAATATAATTAAATATAATAATATATTTTTACGAATTACAAAAACGAAAGAAATCCTATTTTGACATGTAAAAAAAAAAAAAAAATCTTACTTTCTAAAAAACATAATCCAGCAACCAGAAAAAATAAAATCCTGTGATGTTGGTTTTCGTTCAGCGCCTCATCTTTCCCGCTTTCTTTCTCCCTCCTTTTAATGGGTTTTTTTTTTTTTTTTTTGTAAGAGATTGCTTTTTCATAAGATGATCCTTCAATGGTTTTTTCCCCAAGTTATTGCTTTTCAATACATGATCCTGTCACGATGCTGTTTTGAGTGAAGCATATAATGGGTTCGATGCAGGACACGTTGGCTCAGTAAGACCAACCTGGGAATATGGTACTCAACAAAAGGGCAACGATGTTTGTAATTAGAGAGCATGGAAGGGATTTAATGGTGGGTGCCTGTGTCTGAACAAATAAAGGGAGAAGATATAAAACCATTGAAGGAGGGGGAAGAGCACGAGAAGGATGAGGCAGTCAAGGAAAATTGACATGCCAGAAGTCTGGAATGTGTTTTCTATTTTTATCATTTTTTTATTATAAATTTTCAATTTTTATTTTATTTTGTTGCTGGATTTTTATTAAGATTTTATCTTTTATAGAAATTGTTTTTTTCTTCTTTCTAAAATTTTAAGCATAGTTTCATCCGGAATCGGCTAGGTGATTGTTTCATTAGCTCTAAAATATCATACCATTTCATAACTGATAGGAGCCGATCTAAAATCGTTGCAGAAAACCATTTTAAATTGATGTTTGACATTTTTTTAAAGTTTAATCTAAACATTTTTTAGATAAATAAAAAAATATTTAAATAAGTACTCCTTTTGTTATTTTTATAACACATCATTTTGAAAATTTTTTGACAGATTTTTTACTAATTATCCCTTGCATTAATTATTTTTGACCAAAATACTCTTAATAATTATAGTTCACAAATAGTAAATGTTAAGAATTATTTTTTTCTCACTCTCTTATGAGGCTTGAACTTGAAGAATAAAATAATTTAGTTTTAAAAATTAAAACTCCATTATTATTATTTTCTATTTTAAGAATAAATTTAGAAAAATATTATAATTATAAATAAATTTAATGTTAATTACTTAAACTAACCAATTTTCTTAATAATAATAAATTAGTGAACAACGTCTTATAAAAAGAATATAAAAAGTATAAATTATTTTTATCAAATATTATTAATATATTTTCTATAAAACATAT